>VDFB02353493.1:207872895-207903612 GCA_007258455.2 Sequoia sempervirens
AGCCAAGCAAAATACAAGGTTTGCCATGACAAGCATCGCATTGATCATCATTTTCAGGTTGGAGATAGAGTTTGGTTACATATCAGCAAGGAAAGGATGCAAGGTGAAGGTAAAAAGCTTAAGCCAATTAGGTATGGTCCTTTTGAGATCCTTGAGAAGATTGGTACCAATGCCTTCCGCCTCAATCTTCCTCCATACATGCATATTTACTCGGTTGTCAATGTTGAGAATTTGAAACTGTATGAGCCTCCAATGATCCTAGATGAGGTCACAAACATTCAAGTTCCATCAGTTGATGACCTTTCTCCAGAGTACATGTCAGGTGCGAGGAAGATGTTATTCTCGACAGGAATGTCAGAACTTCACGAAGAGGAGATGTTGAGTACCTCAGAGTGGGCCTGAAGGGGATGCATCCAAGCAAAGCAAGATGGATGGAGATTGGTAAACTGAGGGAACTTTACCCTCACTTACTTTCCAAGTAATCAAGCTTTCAGAGGTCCAAAAGCTCTCCAGTGGGGAGGCCTGATCCGGGGGACAATTTTTTAGTGAAAATTGAAGTGTTCCCAATACTCCAGATTTTAGCTTCATCAGAAAGAGAATGATGTCCTGATTCCAATGCAACTTGAACGGGGCGAAAAGGACTCCGTTTGTTCAAGTTACGGCTAGTCAAACTTTCAGTCAAACTGGCTTCAGGGGCGTCCAGAATGCAAAAAAATAATCATCTTGGAAATCAATGGAAGCAGTGTCATCGCGAAGAGATCGTCGAGATGATTCTGACGATGTTCGTTTCGTCGAAATCCGACGTCGTATGCTCGAGTTAGAAGCAGTCAAACTTCAGTCAACTTGAAGGGACAGATGATGACGTCATCATGCTGACGTGGCAGTCCGTACTATACGGAATCAACGTGGACGAATTTTGACCTGACACGTGGCAGGTAGAGTCATTGGTACGGAGCCAATCAAAGGATGACACGTGGCAGTCCGTACGCTCAGTCAGCATTGAAGTGGCAGTCTAGTCAGCTTGACACATCAGCATCTCAGGCGAATAGGAGCACGACACGTCATCTGGCTCATCAGCATTTGTAGCGAATGATAATCGGACACGTGTCCCTGTGAATAGTCTTTGGCGGTCGAGGAAGTGAAGTTTGTTTTAACAAAATTAGTTAGGGGATTCGACCCCGAGATCTTCTCCCAAACGGCTCGGCCGGTAGCCGTTACGCCCGCGAACAGACACCTACCCATGGATAACCACCGGTTGGTTTTATTTTTTTAGTTTGTTGGTATGGAGCGGTAAAACGTGGTCGGCGGGGTTGGAACCACCGACCACTGTTTTAACAAAAATAATATGCACCGGTAGACCAGCGTATGGATATGTATTATATGGTGGCAATGGTTTATTTTGATGAATAACTGTTGGCCGAATCCTAATCAAATGGCCAAATAAGGCCAAAACAAAGAAAATAACCTAAACCACCTAAAACCAAAAGATTGCAGAGGATAAACCAGTCATGATACGAACTGATAGAGGGAGATATGCAACTAATTGAGTGGTTAAGCCTAATTAGGCAAACTTTTTGTATAAAAGGAGGGGTATAGGCCTTGATCTACCAAGTCTAGGTGGAGATAGCGAGAGAATGCTCGAGAGATTTGAAGACATTTCTGCACATCAGAGTAATGTCATGCTGCTGTGCTTGAAGGAGATAGTCTTGAAGCCATTGTAACTAATTTTTGGAGCTAATCGGATCGGTCCTCCATTGGAGAGGGACCCGGAGACGTACTCCTTAGGGACGAACTCCTTTATCAATTGTGGTTTCATCTCTCTATTTCTTCTCTCTTTTCTTTCTCAGTTCATTATCTTGGCATTTATTTTATGTTATGTTCATTTATTCATTTGAGCATTTAATTATGTAATCATTTATGATAATTGTTGTAATAATTGATCTTTTACGTTACGCATTCTGTAAAAGCAATTAGTCCTAGATCCTAAATAGATCAACTAGTTGTATATTTTGTTTTAAATTTTCTTTTAAAAATATATATTCTATATATAGTATATAAGATATATTATTTATAATATATATTTTATATATTATATGTATATTAGAAATTATATTATATATATATGTTTAATATATGATTTGAAATTATAATTTATTTTTTATAAATTAATATTATATTTATATATTTTATATATGTGATATAATGGAAAAGCTAGATGATGGTTTAAATAGCAAGTTGATTTTATAAGGTGATTAGTTTAAATGAATATAGGCATTTATTTTTAATTAATTAAATTAAGTTGAAAGTTTTGTATGAATCAATTATTTATTTATTTTGACAAAATTGTGTTGTTGAATTATTGTTGAGTCAAATATGATGTTCGCTTGATTGGGATTATGGTTTCATGGGAAAAACCCTTATATTAGCATATTCTCCTATAAGAGCTTAAGTTGCTTGTTAGGGACTTCCAGAGGCATGGGAAATGATGTAATTTTGAATTTTGAATTTGATACTTGTCTCTGTTTTGACTATAGTTATGATCTAGAGTTTACTTTTGGGTTGTACCATCTCTTTTATGGGAGTTGATTCATATAACTTTTGGCGAGATGGTTTTCTTTCCTCGCGGTTGTTCTATTTTGTGGTTCAATGTTCTTGTTGGTACAACCCCTTGGAATTTGTTGTAATATTTTGGGTTTTCTAAGGAGAGTGGCTCTACATGGGCGCCAACTCATAAAGGGGTTTGCAGGATAACCCACATTAGAGTTAAAATAATAAGTGATAACCTAATTAATTAATTATGCGGTGGGTAGTTAAACATTAACAAGATAATTTTGGATACCTCGTCCACCTATTAGTGCTTTCATAGACTAAAGGTGGGCTGAGAAGGCCGTGGTTGGCAAGATTGTTGCATCGTCTCCACGAGAGGTTAACGGTTCCGCACAAGTCACCCTATGGGGCTGGCACCTAGAGAGACTGTTAAGATAACTATAGATGGGGGCTGACCCCTAAAGATAGACAGTTAGGATAACCCATGTAGGAATGTATGATGAAACTCTCCTCTGGCATTCCCTTGAGTTGTTTTGTTGCTATCCTCTGGAAGTAGTCTTTTGATGTTATGTTTCCCTTTATGTGTGTGTGTTAGCTTTCCATGCTTGGAGTTTACTCTTGTGTATTTGAGTGGATGTTCTTGGTCGGGGACCCTTTCTTATTTACTCCTAGCGTGGGGGTGGTCGGGTGGAACGTGCTACGCACCCCATTTGGTTCCCTATCTTGTAGTTGTACCATTCAGTGCAGAGTTTACAGAGATAGCTTGATCCAAATTTTATATGTTTTCAGATGTATACTTGTATTTCTACTATACTATGTATTGATTTGTTACCTTCCCATGTGGATGGGTAAACTTATGAAGTACCTTGAGTAATTGCTCAATGAGATGTACTTGTAGAATGATGTAATGTATAAACACATTATGTAATTCATTCTTGATTCATAATTGTTAATAACATTAAGATTGCATTATATTTGAGTAAATATGTTCTTTATATTTCCAAGTAAAATCTATTATGAATGCATGTATGGTTTTTATATGGTTTATTCTTGTCTCATTGCATATCTTTAATAAATGTTTAAATGAAGAAATGTGATTGAATGAGTTACGTTAGTAGAATTGGTAATTACTTTTATCAACTTTGTTATGGGATAGATTACGTAATGTCACCTCGTGCACCCCAAGGGACTTACGTGTTTAACTTGTAATCATTAGCTATGTTAATTGCATTAGTAACTTTAGTGTTTATTCTTTATGTTTTCAAAAAAAAATTGTTGCGTTTTTAGTTGTCCTTTGGGATTTGAGTGATGGGGTGCTACAACTTGGTATCAGAGACAGGTTAGCTAACACTGGGTACTCTTGGTAGTTTGAGTCCATTAGGAAACCTTTGCATTAACTCTTGATCTCACATAACCCCAATTATTGTGTAGGATCATGCCTTGGGGTAGAGGTCGTGGCCAAGGACGAGGCCGAGGTGATGGCCATGGGGCCAACCACCAAAGTCCATCACCTCTGATTTCCCATGATTCAGAGCGTGAGGAACTACAGAATTCCCAAAGCAACAGGTGGTGGTTAGAATCCAGAACAGCCTAGTTTAGATGGTCAGTTGCAGCATTTACTAGAAGAGATACTGGGTCATTTATGCCCTAGGCAAGTGGAAGAATAGAGGTTGGAAAGGGAAAGGGAGAGATCTCTTAGACATGGGGAAATAACAACTAAACATGATGCAGTAGTGGCGAGTCACATGAGAGACCTATTGAGAGCACAACTACGCACATTTGATGGTTCTAGTGGGGGTCTTGAGGTAGAGAATTGGCTGGTCGATTTGGATAGATGCTTTGCTATGCATCCCTATGGCATTAATACTAGGGCTAGGTGCACCATCATGAACCTTAGAGGTAGTTAGAGTCTTCAAGCTAAAGACAATTGAGGTAGTTGTTGAGAAGGCTCACCTTATAGAAGAAAATTTGGCTATGACATTGGGAGGTCACATAGGAGTTTAGATCGGCAGTGCTCCAGTATTAGGATTTGGTTCTAGAGGTGGACAACCTCAAGTTGTAGGGTCTTCCAGGAATTTTTAGACACTCTCTAAGGGTGGACCGTAGTAATAGCAGCAATCACAGCCCAAATAGAACAAATCACAATCTCATCAGGGAGATAGATCTTAGAGTAGGAAGAACTAAAGCTGGCAGCGAATTAGACAAGATCAATTTGAGTAGCCTGCTCAGAGCACATAGTCGACACCTTCTCGAGGTAGTTTCTAGAAATTGAGTGCACCATCTGGTGTTAGAGATTTTGGATGAGGCATAGGTTGTTTCTCTTGTGCGAAATAGGGACATATTGTCAAACAGTGTCCATAAAGGAGTACTATAGGTTTTAGTCAAAGAATAGCTGCTTCTGAGCCGACAGTGGGTGATGTAGGCAGAGCACATCAGGTATTTTTTGTAGTGGACAATCACCAAGCTGAACATCAGGCACTGTAGTTGAGACATCAGGTGAACTGTATGGTACTAGCATTTCCATTCTCTTTGATTTTGGAGCAATAGATTCATTCATTTCTCCTTCAGTAGTAGAGCATTATAGATTGGTGGCAGCAATGCAAGGTGTTAAGTGGCAGGTTGAATTGGCCTCCAACGAAAAGGTAGTGGTTGAGTCACTATTTTAGGGTTGTAATTTGCAAATTTGGTCACTCATGACTATAGTGGACCTCTGAATCCTACCTCTTGGTTCATAAGATGTGGTTTTAGGTATGGATTGGTTGAGTGCCCACCATGCCATAATTGATTTTCGGCGTAAGGTTGTGCATTGTGTTGATAATGTGGGTAATGAGGTTGAGATCATTGGCATTCAAAGACCTATCTCACTACATTTGATCTCAACTATGCAATTAAAAAGGTGCTTCAGACAGAGTTGTCAACTATTTGTAGTGTTTGTTACTGTAGATGGTGAAATCTGCATTTTTCTCAAAACAAATAGCACACATTAGCATGTTAGTTTAAAACAAAGCAAATAACAACATCCATATGAAATGGTACATCAATGCTTTCAAATGTAAAAAAATGATAAAAACAAGCTAATTAAGCACATGAAAAACATGAAGTGAGTCATCTCATATTGGATTGGTGCTTCTATGGAAAGAATCCCTTTCCCAATCCTTGATCAAGCTAAGCTAAATGATGAAATTTCTATGAATGTGATATGAAGATGGTGTGGGCAAGATTAGCTCCCCATTGAAGAGATTAACCTTGTATTAGATTGTGGAGGATTTGCTTGAGGATGAAGCCTCTATTTAAATATTTTCAAATGCTAAGAGTGCCAAACATGGAGGATGTGGGACTAAGATTGGACAAATGAGACAAAGACACTTGTCAAGTGGTGAGTGGTTGATGCACGTACAAGATTTGGGAAATGTGCCCAAGAGAGGGAGATTTGAATTTGAATTTGTGCAATGAATGCTGAGTTTGACCTTGTGCAAGGGGACATGTAAGATCCATGTAAGAGCTCATAAATGACTTGTTGGATGTACATTTCAACTTTCCTTTGAATTCAAACCTGATGGAATATTCCTCATGGATGCCATGTTGAGTGAAAATGCTGATTTAATAAATCAATAAGTTGATTTATTTGTGCAAGTGGCATAATCTAGAGAATGCAAGTGGTTAGGATTAGTATTTGATCATTGTTAGGTTAGCTTAATGATGATTAGGATGTTTGACCAATTTGACTCAAATATTTGATTTATTTAAATAAAAAGGGAAATATGAATTGGATTTCAATTAAATAGAGTCCTGATTTATTTAATTAAATGGATGATGCAAGATAAAGGTTGGATGATTTATGAGAGATGAAATGGTATTATTTGATTAAACCTTTGGATTGACCTGTATGCATATTTTGTGTGTCTACATTTTGCCCCTCTTTGAAGCAATGTACTTGTTGTGTTGGTTCAAAGAATAATCTTACCACAATCAAAATTTCAAAAAAATTCTAATTTTTTAGATGCCCCAGTGGAAAGAAGTTCACTGGTACATTGCCCCCTCGAGAGATCGAGTGAAAATATTCAATTTGAGTGTCGATCTCATGATAAAGAGGTTCAAAATGGGTGGTTATGGATGATGATGCAAATGAGATGATTTTAAGATGCTTAGAATAACAAATCTATATTATCCTAAACAACTTAAATGTTGATATGATATGAGATGGATGAGATTGATGATGTGATATGCTATGATTTTGCAATGGATGATTTATGTAGATGCTTAGACTAACAAATCTATACTATGATGATGAAAATTCATGTGAAATGATCGATGTTTCCTATTATGTATGATATGAATGATATGTGGTATGATGATAGTTTGTGGATGTAGGATGGATACAGGATGTAAGATGTATGTATGATGGATGCATTGGTGATGATGATATTAGTGTGGAAATTAGATGATGACAAGCAGATCCAACAAGTCAATGATCTGACAAGACTTTATTAGAGATGATGATGATGATAGATGATGATGATGATGATTTGCTTATCAAGGATTGGGATTTTAAAAGGGTTACTTACCTTATGTTTGATAACACATGTAGATACGATGCATCAAGGTATAAAGAACCAGGATGGTGTTGTACCTAGTGCGATCGACTTTGACTCAACAAACATATAGGAGTATTCTTGTTCACACTTGACATACGGAAACCTTGCTAGGATGTACCTAAAAAGCAAGTATTCGCCAAGTTATTTTACAAGAACATCCAACAAGCACAACAGACAAAAGGATAATGATCGTTGCCCCATTCCTATCTCTCTAAATCCTTCATTCGGATATCATCGAGAGGTCCTTGGAATGAATGCAAAAAGATAAATCAAAAGAAAAGATCAAGTACGCAAACAAGCCAATGTTCTTCATACCTTCAGCCAGAGAAATGTGTTTTGATAGGATAAGAATCCAAGGTGATATCCAAAATGATGCCCATTGTCAGAACGATATATCCTAGGACATGCATTATATAGGATGATGATGGTTTGATAAGTTGATTGATAGGTCTGTTGATATAAGTTTGATTGACATGTTTGAAAATGATCAAGAGTTTGATTTTGTTTTAAAGGTTTGTTGTTTGCTTTTGATTTTAAGATTGAGCTTGTCACTTCTAATTGTCGATTGTTTCTATTTTTTGCCAAAGGATGAAGGTGATGATCAGTTTATTATGGATGATTGATTATATTGTGGGTGATTGTAGATGAGACGGATGGATTTTTCAAATATTTGATGTTTTGAAATGTTTTGAGGCGTTTTGGTATTTTCAAGATTTTACAAATGTTTTGATTTTTGATTTTCAATGTTTTGGATTTTGATGTTTTTGAATGTTTTGGATTTTTATATTTTTGAATGTTTTTGGATTTTGATTTTTCAATTTTTTTTGGATTTTGATGTCTCGGGGCTGATCAAAGATTAGCCTTGCCTAAATTTAAGCTTAGAGACGACGTAGTTCAGATTCCAATGTTTTTGACATTTTCTAATTTTTGACTTGTTTTTGGATTTTTTTGATTTTTAACGATTTGGATATGGATATACATGATGATACCAGTGCTCTATTTGGGATTTTGTTGATGAACAAGCTAAGGTTGACTGATTGAATCGATGGATTGATGATGATGATAACATTGTTGAGGATACACAACAATGTAGGGATTTGATTGATCAGGATTGATGATGATAACATTGTTGAGGATGCAAAACAATGCAAGGATAGTGTTAAGCAACACAATGATCGGGAATGATGTCCCAAGATTATGGATTGATTGGATTTGATTGATCAAGATTGATTAAGCTTGGTTTGAAACAAAAGTTGTTCGAACGATTTGATGTGGAGTTTGACGTACAACTTAGATGCGACTAATATCAATAGATGTTCGATGAAAGATGAAGACTAATAAGGAATGTCTTCTCATCAAAATATGCCATGGGCTAGTGATTTGGATTTTGGATCACAAATGCTTTGACCAATTTGGTTTCACGTTTTCCAAATTTTTGGATCGCCACATAAGTTGGAGGACATAGACCAAGATTTATTCTCGAAGCAAGATGTACATATCTTCCCCCAGTATCCAACAATGTATGGAGTGTCATGGATGGATGCTCGGATAGGTGTATGGATGGATGGATACGGTAAGCACGTAAAGGATGCCAAGGATTATCTTGCGATAAGATAAGGTATTCAGATAAAAAAAATGCTCATTGGATATTGCTTCATGGCTCAGATACTGCTGCATAGGATAAGCTCAATGAAAACGGCCCATGTCAAGATGTTTACCATAAGCAAGTGTAAAGTGTGCCCCAAATTTTCATCAAGATCAAGATAACTTGGATGATGGATGCAAATGGATGAAATTGATTTATTATGGATAAGATGGATGGAATGATGGCTTTATTATGGATGGGACAAAATGCTGGATTTTATTATGGATGGGATGAGGTGCTTTCAACTGGAGTGACGTACGTAGATGCTCGATTCCACACATGACGCCTGTTTTCTAGGTTTTTATCATGGTCTTTCCCACAGCGCCACCATAGTGGTTTTCACTAGACGATGATTTTTTTCTATTTTCTTTTCTATTTTCAATCCTTTTTCTTTTTTTTTTGGATTTTCATATTTTTTATTTTTTTGATTTTTCTAAAAGATTTATGCTGACCCACCTATCGATATAGATGCTTCTGTCATGATGTGCCATCAGTATCTTGCCTGAAGAATTTGCTTCGCTAAGATACATGCACTTGAATGCAAATTTTGGGATTCTTGATTCGCTTCGTGGATACTAGAGTTAACTTCATCTCTGTGCGCACATCGCAATAGAGTGCCTTCTGAATCCTTATGATAAAGGGTTGCTGCCAATACACGGTCAATGTAAGAATTGGATATCATGCATGGAGACATGGATGAAGTGTGTTTAGGGATAAGAGATGGATTGGTTGACAGCTTGGAATCTTTGACTCTCCAAACTTGGGAAGATGAGCAATGATGGGTGGATACAGAAGTGTGTGTGGAATTAGGACCAATTGCTTGATACACTTTGTATGTTACTTGAAAAGTCTACTTTTTCTTTTGCAGACATCTTTGATGGATACTTTTCCCTTTTTTATTTTGCCCCATAGTTTCTTTGACTAATGGAGTTTGATAGGGATGATCATTCTTTGTATTCTTTGGTATCCATGTGTATTTGATTTGTCCATTATGCTTCTCAACTTCTCTTGCTTTGATAATGTTCTTTGTACTTTGATTCAAATCTTTCTTTCGAAGTTGGTCCTAATTCATGGATGGGATGATGGGTGAATGAATATTTGTGATGTGGATAGTTGTAGTATTGGCAATGGTTTCATGATCAAGATTCTTTGTGCTCCCTATGTTGATGCTTGCATTAGATAAAGTTTCCCCCAGTATGGTGGTAGTAGCCTCTTTGTTCCTTGATTCTGCCTATTTTGAGAGGTCTTGTTGAATAAGCATGCTCTGATAAATGACCACTATAGATGACATTGTTTCAATTTGCCGCTCTGCTAACTCTGGAATATCTTGTTCTATCTGACTTGTTTCCTTGAGTGGATAATGTTCGATATCTTTATTCATGATTTTCTCAATCTAAGTTTGGGATATATCTAATCCTGATGTTGATAACTCCGTTTAACTATAGGAGTTAATAATATGCTCTTTTTGTGTAACATAATCTTGTTCTAGATGAAGATCATCTACATGTCCATCCATAGAAAGCATCTCATGGGTAGATGGAGGAGTATGTGCATCCTGCATAGATAGGAGAGTGTCGATCAGATCATTATAGTATCTTGAAGATACAAATTCTTGATCTTAAATGATTCCAGAGTTGCTTTCGACATGCTTTGGATCAAGTTCTTGACATGGATCAGTTTCAAAGGATGCATTACTTACAAAAGGTTCTTGGATGTCTTCATTAGACATGGTAAGTGGTTCAACATCCTCAAGTGTCAAGTTAAGGGTTCCTTTAGTATCTGTAACCATGAGGTTGAAGGATGTCAATATTTCATGGAAAGGACCATTGTTAGACCTTAGTGGAAGATTTTGATCTTGCTTTGGAATAAATTCTTGAGATATTTCCTCTAACTCATTAGGTGATGTAGATACATTTTCAACATGATCATTGGTCGATGCCTCATTGGATGAGGAAAAAATATCTTTTTTGAAGCATAGATCTTGATCATTGATTTCAACAATTGTGGTGGGGGGATTTTCAATGTTTTCAACCATAGGGTCAAATGATGTTGACATTTCTTGAATTAGATCATTGTTGGGTTTTGTTGGTGGATTTGATCAAAAAGTGACTTTTGATGTATGTTGATTTGATCTTCGAATGAAGTAGACACAACTTCAAAGTGCTCAGTGATGGATTGATCTTGCTCTTTGTTCTCAACAGTTGTGGTGGAGAAATTTCCAATGCTATCATCATCCCCAATAGTGATTATCTTCTAATCAATTAGGTCTTGGATGAGTTTTTGAGTCAAACACAATCTAATGTTTTGTGTCCCTTTATTCTATGATAATCACAATGGTGCTTTTCATTATACCTTGGTGGTTTTATGGTTGGTTCTTGATAGTTCACATAAAAAAAAAATTGATGAGATTTTCTTGTACCAATTGTTGCAGGACTAATTCGATTGGTCTCCCAAGTGGTGTGTATTTTCGCTTGTTTCCTTGTGAGATTTGCACTTTACATTGACCTTGTGGTGATTGATTTTGGAGATGTGGTGATTGATCTTTGAGATGTGGTGATTGGGTTTGTTGTTGATGTTGTTGATCTGGATATCCAACTTCTTGCCATTGGAGATGTTGTTCTTGATGCAGTTGTGGACATAACTCAATGCTTTGATGACATGGTTCAACTAATGGAGGAATGTATTGATTTTGGAGAGAAAATATCTCTTGACTTAATAATTCAATTAGTTTGGTATGTGAAGCAAGTTGTTCTTGCGAAATTTGATCTTGAATTTGAATTTGACTCCCTTGATTTGGCTTTTGTTCAAGCAGATTTGGGTTGTACACTTGTGGTGTTTGAATGGGATCATGAACAAATTGATTTTTGACAATGTTCAGATTTGGGATGGTGTTTAGATTTGGCATTATAGGTTGAAATTGAACATTGTCTTGATTTAGGTAACTTTTATTTTGCATAGTGTTACCTTGACTTGGATTCGTTAACATCTTGTTTGGATTTTGAACAATATTTGTATGATTTTCAAACATATTTATCCCAAAGTTTTCAGGATTCATGTTTGGAAAAATTGTGCTTGGTACATTCACATTTGGCATGTTGGGATTTGATGAGATGACATTGTTTGTTTGAAGGCTCATGCATTGAATGTTCGGTTGACAAACTTGTAGGTTTTGGTTTAGATCTACCATCAGGAAATGTGTTCCAAGATTTAGATTGGGTAGACTCACACTTGTTGTGCCATTGACATTTGTCGAAGGTAATGATCCCATGTATGGATTTTGATAATCGATAGGCATTGTAAGGCTTTGAGAATTCAATAGATTTGGATTACTCATGATGTATGGATCAAGTTTGTACTCCATGTTCTCCTTGTGTTTTGAACTTTTTGCAAAAGTGACCTCTAAGGTTCTTAGGACTTAATCTCGAGATGAAGGATGAAAGGTGTAAATGATATGAGTGATGAACGTTTAGGAACTTTGGACCAATGGTAGACTTAGGGTTTAATTTTGATTGTTTGATTGGGATAATGAACTTGTAAACACTAAGATGCTAAATGTTATCTTAGGATGAACTTGTTCAAAGGATTGTTGATTTAATTAAATGTATGAGCAACGATGCATTCCCATACACCTAACTAAACAAGGTGATTTTGGTTTCGATGATCTACCCAAGTCTATAATGATGTTTCCAAAGCTCTAAAGTTGTTTGTGGGATGAAGATGATAAATGTTTGGGATGCTTGAAGTGTTTGATGTGATCCTAAATGAACCTAGGAAGGACTTGTTTACTAGACCAAGATAGTGAAGAACATGCCTTTCCCTAAGAGTAATTCGAAATCAAAAGACCAATGTTTGCATGAAAACCATATGACCAAAAGATGTCAAGCACATGTGTTGGGTCCAATTGATTTAATCTTTTCTTAATGGATTCTTTTTACCACAAACACACTCTTGATTAGATGTTTAATCTAGATGTCTAATGTCTCAACTTTCCCCTTATCCCACAAAGTATATTATGCGGAAACCAAGGAACTTTGAGGCAAGAGTTACCTAAAGTTGACTTTAGTAGAAGCAATTTGAGATGAAATCCAAATGCTTAGATGCCTCTAAGGATATGAATCCTAAGGGAAAGCAATAACATGTGAATTTGTTCAAAGATATTTTCCTCTCCTAGAGGGTTTGCAATTTTGATGATTTGTTGAATGTTGGTTTCCCAATGTTTTCTATTAAAGCATTGTGTTTTCAAACCACAAGCAATATAACGTCCTAGCTCAATTGGTACATTTTTCTTAGTGGGCTTGCCTCATGCCCTTCATAGTAGAAGAGATGATTTTACATGCAACCAAGGATAAAATATAAAGGCATGTTAAGAATGAAGTCTTAACCTCTATATTTCAACCAAGATTGGACATGGCAAGTAACTTCTTGGAATCTAAGTTCCAATGCACCACTTTGATAAACTCGTTGGATGGACTGGATGGCTACTACAAACAAGGTTCTTAATGACACAACATCGGGGACATGGCACCTTGCGAGCGTCTAGCAAGCCACTAAAGGCTTTAATCAATCCTACTAGGGGCTCTTATACATTTTACTGTAGTACCCCATTCTGAAAGACAGTGTATGGGTAAGGCCTACATGCCATGAGGACTTGACAGTTTAGTCTTATCCATTTGTATACTGGCCCGAATGAAAAACCAGTTGGAGTCACCTTCAAGTTCTCCTTTCAGATGTGTCTCATAGGCAGGCCCCTCTAAAGATAAACAATAGCAAGCAAGCACATCCGTAGTTCGATCGACCTTCATTTAGAAACAAAGGGAGAACACACACGATATACCTAACTCACACTCACAAAGTATTTTGTTCTATTTTAAACCCAAATAAAAATATGGAGGAAATTTTTTATGCAACTTAATGTCATTAAAAAGAATTTTGATTCTCAAGGTTGTTGTGAAGCGTGAGAGAAGTGCATACGCCTTTTTAGATGAGATTACTTTGCAAAAAAGATTACAAAAACATGAAAGCACTTGTTCATTTTATCCTTCAAAGCAATGATTCAAGTTCATTTTAAGCACCAAAATCAAATGTCAAGTTTTCTTGTTCAATTTTAGTCCGAAATCAAAAAATGCTAGTAACTTTGTAAGGTTCAATTTTAATCCAACATTGAAAAAAAACAATGATCTAGTTGGTTTAAAACAAAAAATTAAGGCGTGTGATGAAAGCTCAAAGCATTAAAAAATGCTTCATTAAACTTTGAATTTAACGCTCCATTCTCTAAGATTTCTCCAAAGATTCTTTCTTGCCAACTCCTTGTGCAAACGAGAACCCCTCGTCCTCAATTTTCCTTACACCTATCAAGAAGAGGTAATCTTGTAAGAATCAAATTAGCATTTTAAGCATCAACTTTAAATAATAAAATGATTTAAAATAGAAAAGACTAATGATTGTGAAATAAAGAAAGCAGCATTAATAAGAATCATGCCTTCCAAAGCCTTTAGCATAAATAACAAAACAATTTAATACAGATAGGAAAAGATTTTTGTAGAAAAATAAGATTTGAATTTGATGCAATGACTATTGATTCTTTATGCCAACTGCAATGAATAGCTGTGCAGATTGAGTTCAAAGCATTTGATCTTCAATGCATTAAACCACCAAATCCATAAATGATGCAAGTCCCATTTGCGCCCTCTTGGATCTTCCTTTCCATCAATGGAAATATTTTCCTTTCACCAACATCCTTATTGTTTACGCCCAAATTATAATCACAACCTCCTTCAGCATCCTTATTGCAGGTATCTAGAATTGAAGGGACTTGATTCTAGATTTCCCCTTATCAACTTGACATAAGATGAGAAAAGAAGTTTGACAAGATCCTTGATATCCCTATCTTAAGTACGCTGTCACTTCTATAGAGCAGAAACAAAAAGCTTTAAATAATGGACTACCCACTCCTATTGATGCATTCAACGAACATAAACAACCAACTTTAAATGATGTCTTAAATGAGAAAAATAAATGAGTATGCATTTAACAAATGTATTGACCTGTGCATTTATGGATTTTTATCACTATCAAAAAAAAAAATTCTAATGTACAAATTAGTGTCAGATGCAATACTATCAAAAACTTGATTGATCAGACTCAAGCAACAGGAAATTTAAAAAAAAACCACAAAGACTATCGCACCATCAATGATTTCTTTAATTAAAATAGAGCCTAGATCTATTTTCCTTCAAGGATGCCAATCCCTAGATTGATTTGATGTCCATGAGAATATTAAAAAGTAAGGATTTGCTATCTATAATCAGAAAATAAATCATATGGATATGGCAAAGTAAAGCTAATGAAACATAAACAGGTGAGCATTAAAGAAGCGAAAAGCATGAATCTATATCATCTTACTATGAGTAAAGCAATGAGAGAGTGATGTGCATTACTCCCCTACCCTCAGACGTGGCTTCCAAATCAAATTTTATTTGGCTCATTGCCAAGTAGTCAATCTTAGATGCAGTGTTCACCTTCCATTCTCAATCCTTCGTGTGGGGCATTTGATTTTGCTTGTCTCACCTGGTCCTTTCAGCCTTCTTTTGATGGGAAATCTCTGTTACAAGGCACAAAGCCTTGTGTGGCCACTTATGATATCTCACAAATGGAGAAACTATCCCAAGTGCAAAGCTAGGGAATGATCTGAGACACCGGGGATCGTTCATCTGTCAGAGTTAGCCAACTCAATCTGTCAGAGGAGAATTAAGTGTCTGGAACACTGGTTGTGTGATTCACATAGGAAATGTCTTCTGACTTATTTTGCTGATTGATAGAGGAAAAACGATTAGCTGGAAACAATCCACAAGAAGTAATTTATTATGAGGAGAATAGAATAATGTTTACAGCAATGTTGCATAGATCGAGGAGATGTTTCTTAGAGCCTATGATTTTCATATATTTAAAGATGTCTCACTGTGTTCACCCTTGATTACATGTAGTCAGTGCTCATTTCCTATTGTTCCCAGACCATTTGTTTGTAAAAGGCATAAGAATCAAGCCAATACTATTTGCAGGTGATGCTGAAGGAATCGGGGAGGTTTCTTTCCTTTTCTTTTTTTGAACTTCCTATTATCCTCAAGCGTTGTGGCAGAGACAAGTGGACAATGGAATCAGAAATATTATTTAAACCTCTACAACATTCTATTTTCAAGTAATGCAGATGTGATAGTTAATGGAAGATAGGGAGGTGATTTACTATTCTATAGACATCTATGTATGCAAAATGGGGGCGCAAAGACTAGCTGGTGAAATGAAGAGGCACATGAACAGTTTTATAGAATGCCTCAAGAGATGTCTTCCCATAGATTGAGGCGTAATGATTGCAAAATGTGCACAATGCAGATTTTGCAAGGAAGCTCTCAAAATCTTTGAATTAATGTAGCACTCTAAAACACTTTCTAATATTGCAAGATTTGCTTGTTCCTAAGTGTGCGCAGTCCGACACAGGATGAGGGCTGGGATATGCACCTAGCAATAAACCATACTTTGACTTGGACTAGATGTTGTCCTCCATTTTTATTTTTTTTAAAAGGTGTATAGCTTGAACTACAAACACCACTCACTGTCATGAGCAGAATGATGAAATTTCAGACTGGCGGTGAGACTAGACAGACATGATTTATAAAGATGGATGAATCTGTCTGAGCTGAACCACTATAAGTATGAGCATCATAAAATAATACGTCATGGTCAACAAGGATGAAAATTAAATTTCAATCCTATGGTGAGAATGATGGGGATGATAACTGATACGTCAAGCATTTAAAGTAGCTGTGTGGACATTTTTATTTTTTTTACTTTGCTTTCTAGAAAAGAGACTAATTATTCTAATTTGTACACTTCAAACCAGTGTGAATGACACTTTCTATCTTTTCATACTTTTCTAAAAGGGCCATTAAGACTGTGGTTATGGAATTAAATGGATAATGTCGCTGTCACAATGATATACAGCATAACAGATATAACTTTGAACATATAGCATAAACTGTGCTTTCACATATACCAAAGAGTCAAAAATTTTGTCTATTACCAAAGAAAAATGAATTGTTATTACTACTTACATACAGATCCAAACATAAGGTAGTAGTGATATAACATATAATCTTTCAAAATTTATCATAACACAACATTTATATCTACTAAAATGATCATATGTAAAGGCAGATATAAGGTAGATGTATGCAGATTTTTGATAAAGAGAATTTAACCTAGAGAATACAGAAAGTCATAATGTAGAGAGTATAACAATATGACCCAGAAAATATGAAATATATCAAAGCGAGTATGATATCAATAATACATGCACCAATAACACAGAGCAGGCTAGAGACACAAATAAATGCATCTACTCTATCAAACCTATGAGAACTTGCACCAAGATAAATCTGCCCTCCTTCTAGCACCAAATGTAGATGGTGAAATCTGCATTTTTCTCAAAACAAACAACACACATTAGCATGTTATTTTAAAACAAAGCAAATAACAACATCCATATGAAATTATACATCAATGCTTTCAAATGCAAACAAATGATAAAAGCAAGCTAATTAAGCACATGAAAAACATGAAGTGATTCATCTCATATTAGATTGGTGCTTCTATGGAAAGAAGCCCTTTCCCAATCCTTGATCAAGCTAAGCTAAATTATGAAATTGCTATGAATGTGATATGAAGATGGTGTGGGCAAGATTAGCTCCCCATTGAAGAGATTAACCTTGTATTAGATTGTGGCAGATTTGCTTGAGGATGAAGCCTCTATTTAAAGATTTTCAAATGCTAAGAGTGCAAAACATGGAGGATGTGGGACTAAGATTAGAAAAATGAGAGGAAGACACTTGTCAAGTGGTGAGTGGTTGATGCATGTGCAAGATTTGGGAAATGTTCCCAAGAGAGGGAGATTTGAATTTGAATTTGAGCAATGAATGTTGAGTTTGACCTTGTGCAAGGGGACATGTAAGATCCATGTAAGAGCTCATAAATGACTTGTTGGATGTACATTTCAACTTGCCTTTGAATTCAAACTTGATGGAATATGCCTCATGGATTCCATGTTGAGTGAAAATGCTGATTTAATAAATCAATAAGTTGATTTATTTGTGCAAGTGGCATAATCTAGAGAATGCAAGTGGTTAGGATTAGTATTTGATCATTGTTAGGTTAGCTTAATGATGATTAGGATGTTTGACCAATTTGACTCAAATATTTGATTTATTTAAATCAAAAGGGAAATATGAATTGGATTTCAATTAAATAAAGTCCTAATTTATTTAATTAAATGGATGATGCAAGATAGAGGTTGGATGATTTATGAGAGATGAAATGGTATTATTTGATTAAACCTTTGGATTGACCTGTATGCATATTTTGCGTGTCTACGATTACTAATTTGGACTTAGAAGAGTGTCAAGGGATCTCATTGGATGATTACCCCCTTCTTAGGGAATATTCTGATGTTTTTCCAAGTGAAATTCCAGGGATGCTACTAAAGCGTGACATGGACTTCAGAATCGATCTTGTTCCTAGAGTTGAGCCTATATCTCAAGCTCCATATTGGATGACAACAAAGGAATTGCAGGAGCTTCGTTTGTAGCTAAGGAGCTTTAAGAGAAAGGATTCATCCATCCTAGTGTTTCTCCTTGGGGAGCACCAATTATATTTGTGAAAAAAAAGGATAGTTCACTCCGATTATGTATTAATTACAGGTAGCTCAACAAAGTGACAATCAAGAATCTATATCCTTCACCGAGAATTGATGAATTGTTTGATCAGATAAAAGGAGCTTAGGTTTTCACTAAGATTGATCTTAAGTTTGGCTATCATCAGTTGTGAATAACTGAAGCTAATATTCATAAAACTGCATTTCACACTTGTTATAGGCATTATGAATTCACTATTATGTCTTTTTGGTTAACAAATGCACCATCAGTTTTTATTAGCCTGATGAATGGAGTCTTCTAAACCTATTTGTATAGGTTTGTACTTATTTTTCTTGATGACATCCTAGTTTAATCTAAATCAATGGAGGAGCATGAGGAACATCTAAGGCACGTATTACAATGTTTGAGGGACAATCAGTTGTTTACTAATTTGGCTATGAGTTCTACAAAATTGAACTAAAATACTTGGGGCACGTCATCTTATGTGCAGGTATCACAGTGGATCCATCAAAGATCTAGGCTACTGTTGATTGGCCAACACCCAAGAATATTCTAGAGATTCACAGTTTTATGGGATTACCGAGCTATTATTGGTGGTTTGTACAAGGTTTTTCTAGGATATCACATCCCATTACTTCCCTTTAGAGGAAAGGGAAGAAGTTCATTTGGTTTGATCAGTTCCAGACAATATTTGAGAGCCTTAAGGATAGGTTGATTAACTTGTACCAATATTGGCAGTTCCTAATCCTACTAGGGATTTCGTGGTGTGCACTGATGCTTCCTTGGAGGGCTTAGGAGTCATCTTGGTGCAAGAAGGAAGTGTAATTGCATATGAATCTTGTAAGCTCAAGGATCATGAGCTAAATTACCCCACGCATGAATTAGAGTTAGCCACAGTGGTTCATGCCCTTGTAAGATGGAGAAACTTCTTATTGGGTCATAGATTTGGGCTTCACAATGATCATCACAATTTGCAATACATTTTTACTTAGCCAAACTTGAATGCTAGGCAGAGGAGATGGATGGAATTCCTCTACGAATATGAATTTGAGGTCAAGTATGTTTAGGGCAAGGAAAATGTAGTGGCAGATACTCTGAGTCAGCGGAGACATGAGATTTCCACAGTAGCTCTTGAGGTGGATTTGAGGATTCAAGTCATCATAGCACTTCCCACAAATAGCTAGTGTCAAGAAGTGAAGTCATAAATAGAATATGGCAGAGGTTTAGAAGGAAATTTTGCAGGGTACTCACTGGAGTCAAATGACATTTTGAGGTATATAGGTCACATGTACGTGTCTTTTGCTGAGGTTCTTCAAACTTTAATTATGATTGAGGCACATCGAGCTCCCTACTCTGCTCACCCAGGAATTAAGAAATGTATGCAGATCTTCGTGCACTATATTTTTGGGCTGGGATGAAGAGGGATATTACAAATTTTGTGGCTAGATGTTTTGGAATTTCAAAGGTTCAAGGCAGAACACCAGCATCCCATAGGCCTTTTACAGCCTCATCTCATTCCAGAATGGAAGTGGGACGTAATTTCTGTAGACATTATTGTGGGATTGCCTATGAACTCTCAATGTCATGATGCTATCATGGTCACAGTTAATAGATTGACCAAGGTGGCACACTTCTCCCCCATCTGACCATCTTACACTACTTCTTCAATTGCTAGAATCTTCATGGAAGATATTGTTTGTCTACATGGTATTCCATGGAGAATCATTTTTGACAGAGATCTAGTGTTCACATCTGCATTGTAGACATCATTGCAGTGTGGCTTAGGAATTGAGCTAAACTTTAGTTCTGCTTACCATCCTAAAATTGATGGTCAAATAGAGAGAGTTAATCAGGTTCTTGAGGACATGCTTTGTATGTACGTGATGGATCAACAGTCACATTGGGAGGATTATTTGCATCTGGTGGATTTTTCCTACAACAATGGATATCATAGCTCGATTGGTATGGCTCCCTTTCAGGCACTATATGGCCATCCTTGTAGGACCCCATTAAGTTGGGGCCGTCTTGAGGACAGAGCTCTCCTTCATCCCAAAATTCTTTAGGACATGGAACAGCAAATAGCTCACATCAAAGAGCATCTAGTGGCACCTCAAGATAGATAGAAGAAATATGTTGATGCACATAGAGTTGACCGCTAATTCTCTGATGGTGATCAAGTATTTCTGAGAGTGCGACCACGAAAGAGACCAATCCATTATAGAAAGGGTTCCAAGCTCACACCTTGATTTGTACGACCATTTGAAGTTTTGGAGAGGATTGGCTTCATTACTTATCACCTAGCATTGTCGCCTAGTCTATCATGGATTCACGATGTTTTTCATGTTTCAGTACTTAGGCCATATTATATGAATGCTACTCACATACTTGATTGGAATGCTCTTCAAGTCAAGGATAAGTAGCTAGCACTCGATCCCATGGTCATGCTACAGCATCGAAGACTTACCCTCAGGGGCAGAGATATTGAACAAGTGTAGGTTCAGTGGGACCCGAATGATGAGACTTTAGTGACATGGGAGGATGCATCCTATATTAGAGAGGCTTACCCATATTTATTTAGTGGCTTCCAGGAGTAAGCCATGTTCTAGGGGGAGGATGTAATACCCCTCATGTTGTTGATACTCTTTTGTGTTGATTTTGCACTTGGTTTGTGATGGTGATCATTTCACCAGTTTTGGTTGTGTGTGGATTCATAGTTTGGTTGGTTTGTTGCATTTGACATTACTTATGATGCTTGATGATACATTACGTGGTGATTATGTTATATGGTTATGTTATGGTTTTCTTTAATAATATATGTGGTGATTTTATGATTCTGTGCTGCTATGGTTTCTAATGTGTTTGCTAGTGAGTCTTGGTGAAAGAATGGAGTGGCATCACTTGCTCGCAAGTGCCCTGCTACCCCACGATTACCTTTCATGGTGTGTCTACAATGGAGATTTACATGCTACTTGATGTTTGTTTCTATGCAGGATACATGTATTAGACGCTGTCTCCACCTGCTTGACAGGTTTGAGCATGTCCCATAAACCCAACGGGTATGATATTGAAAAGGGAGTCGATAAGGAAGTGTCCCCATCCCATGTTTGTCACCTTACTGTGAGTCCAATGATGTCTTTGTCTCAATCTCATCTTTGTTTAAGTTTGGGTTAGTGTTGATTATTTATTGTAGTATGTAAATGTTTGTTATTTAATTAATCTTTATTTTATGTGTGATGAATTAATGTTATTTAGTTGATATAATTATTTGTAGGAAATTGTAGTTACAGTTAATTAATTAGATTTTCTTGATTGAGTGGATATTTTACAAAAAAATAATTTTATCCTATAATGTGAATTATAATTTTTAATTTGCATAAGGTAAGTGGCATTAATTCTTGAAAAAAATTTAAATTAATTAAATAGCATATAATGCTTTATTATTAACAAAAGAAAATAATTTTTAAAAAATTAGTTAAATTATATTTAGAGTATTTATGGGAGTGAGTGTGGAATTGAATAAAAATATTCTCAGAGAGAATATTGGCATGTTGTGAATGGCAGCAAGTTACTTCACGGAAAGAAAATTGGCTATAGAATGGTTTTTGGGTTTTTGGGGTTTCTAGTTAAAATTTGAGGAGGTTTTCTAGAATTTATTTTCGGCTTACATTTTGCATCTAGCTGGAAGTGAAGATTTTGGAAAGGTTTTAGAAGTTGAAATCTGAAGGTGAAGCTTTGCTTCAACCCTCATTCCTTTACTATTTGTTTAATTATTCTATTGTTTTGAAAATATTTTCTGTACAAATTATCTTCTATAGAAAATATGTTGGAAGCTTTTGTGTAGAAAGGTTTATTAAAAGTTCTATATTTTTTATTTTTTAAATTCCTTAACGGCTGCTAAAGTTTTTCCATGATTAATTTACTGCCTCTTTAGAAAAATTTACAGTAAAATCAAAGAGCCTCATAGAAAATTATTGTTAAACAATAGGAAAACTACAAAAGGAAACAATAGAAAACCTTTGTAGGTTGCAAATGGAATTTTCTGGTTAAACTAAGAAATGGAAACCTCTGTAATAATTTTGTTTGCATAAAATATTTTGTAAAATTGGATGGAAAATGAGATCCTTTATCATAGAAATTGAAATCCTTTGTCAAAATTGTAAAATTGAAAACCCCTGTGGAAATTTTCTTTACAATTTTCGTAGTAAACTTCTGTGTAAATAATTTATTTTCTAATGGAAAATCTTGCTAATATTTCCAAATGATGTATATGTATTAATTATTTTATATATGAAATATATATACATAATACAAATTATATATATGTGTGTGTGTGTGTTTCAAAAAATACTATTTATTTTTTGAGGGTTGTAGGTAATTTTTCTTTACAATGATTTTGTGTTAAAAAAAATATATTAAAATTATTTTTGGAGGCGATGGGTGGCTACCTCCATAGCCGTCCCCCACATGGGAGACAGCAGTGAGGGCAGCGCCCAACGCTGCCTTCAATGGCAACGTTGGTGTTGCCTACACAACCATGCCCCATTTGGGGTTCGAATATGGAAACAACCTACGAGTTGTATATTTTGTTTTAAATTTTCTTTTAAAAATATATAATATATATAGGAGATAAGATATATATTATTTATAATATATATTTTATATTATATATATATATTAGAAATTATATTATATATATATATTATAAATGTTTAATATATGATTTGAAATTGTAATTTATTTTTTATAAATAAATATTATATTTATGTATTTTATATATGTGATATAATGGAAAATTTGGATGATGGTTTAAATAGCAAGTTGATTTTCTAAGGTGATTAGTTTAGATGAATATAAGCATTTATTTTTAATTAATTAAATTAAGTTGAATTTTTTGGATGAATCAATTATTTATTTTCTTTGACAAAATTGTGTTTTTGAATTATTGTTGAGTCAGGTATGATGTTCACTTGATTGGGATTATGGTTTTGTGGGAAAAACCCTTATATTAGCATATTCTCCTATAAGAGGTCAAGTTGCTTGTTAGGGACTTCTAGAGGCATGGGAAATGATGTTGTAATTTTGAACTTTTAATTTGATACTTATCTCTATTTTGACTATAGTTATGATCTAGAGTTTACTTTTGGGTTGTACCATTTTTTTTATGGGAGTTGATTCATATTACTTTAGGCGAGATGGTTTTTTTCCTTGCGGTTCTTCTATTTTGTGGTTCAATGTTCTTGTTGGTACAACCCCTTGGAATTTGTTGTAATGTTTTGAGTTTTCTAGGGAGAGTGACTCTACGTGGGCGTCGACGCACAAAGGGGCTGTCAAGATAACCCATGTTAGAGTTAGAATAATAAGTGATAACCTAATTAATTAATTAGGGGGTGGGTAGTTAAACATTAATAAGATAATTTTGGATACCTTGTCCACCTGTTAGGGATTTTGTAGACTAAAGGTAGGCTGAGAAGGCCGTGGTTGGAAATATCATTGCCTCATCTCCACGAGAGGTTAACAGTTCCACACAAGCCACCCTATGGGGTCAGTGCCTAGAGAGGCTGTCAGGATAACCATAGATGGGGGTCAATGCCTAGAGATAAGCAGTCAAGATAACCCATGTAGGACTGTGCGATGACACTCTCCTCTAGCTTTCCCTTGAGTTGTTTTGTTGCTATCCTCTGGAAGTAGTCTTTTGATGTTATGTTTTCCTTTATGTGTGTGTGTTATATTTCCATGCTTGGAGTTTAGTCTTGTGTATTTGATTGGATGTTCTTGGTCGGGGACCCTTTCTTATTTACTCCTAGCATGGGGGTGGTTGGGTGGAATGTGCTATGCACCCCGTTGGGTTCTCTATCTTGCAGTTGTACCATTCAGTGTAGAGTTTGCAGAGACAACTTGATCTAGAGTTTATATGTTTCCAGATGTATACTTGTCCTTCTACTTTATTGTGTATTGATTTGTTACCTTCCCATGTGAATGGGTAAACTTATGAAGTAACCTTGAGTAATTTCTCAATGATATGTACTTATAGAATGATGTAATGTATAAACACATTATTTAATTCATTCTTGAATCATAATTGTTAATAACGTTAAGATTGTGTTATATTTGAGTAAATATGTTCTTTATATTTCCAAGTAAAATCTATTATGAATGCATGCATAGTTTCTATATGGTTTATTCTTGTCTCATTGCATATATTTAATAAATGTTTAAATGAAGACATGTGATTGAATGAGTTACGTTAGTAGAATTGGTAATTACTTTTATTAAATTTGTTATGGGATAGATTACATAATGTCACCTCGTGTACCCCAAGGGACTTACGTGTTTAACTTGTAATCATTAGCTATGTTAGTTGCATTAGTAAACTTAGTGTTTCTTCTTTATGTTTTCAAAAAAAAAACTGTTGCATTTTTAGTTGTCCTTTGGGGTTTACACGACAGAGTGTTATAGTACTCCTCTAGCTCTCCAATCCAATCAATTAACTCATCTAGATTAAATGTTCTAGAAAAGATTAGAAAATCCATCTTATTGTTCTTTGTTACTCTAGAAAGAGCTCTCAAAAATATCACTTGTTCAGCATGCACTGGCCATTCCTCCTCCTTGTCTTTTTCTTGTTCTCTTTTGAGTTCTTCACCTTTGATGTCTTCCTCACCCTCCCATTCTCTTCTTCGTTCTCTTCTTTCCCTTCTGTTACTAGCACCTACTTCCCCCTGGTTTTTGATTCCTTCATTCACCATGTAACAAAATATTTCAAGTACAATCTCTATCCTAGGTCTTCCTCTTCCTCTTCCTACTTGGGGTAGCATCTCTCCCAATCAACGGTTTCAACTATAAACCATTTGGATCTTCACTCACAACTCACCCATAATCATTCTTTTGAGATCTACACTACCATCACTAACTTCCCACAAGTCCCTATAGATACTTTCCATGCTCAAGCTCTTCTACTCTAATACCAATTTGATGCAGAGGTGACCACAACTTCCTATTTCAACCCAATTTTACACCAAAATTTTTAACTTTCTGTCAATTTTATAATTTCAAAGTAACAAGTCTTGCAACTCAAAACTAAATTCCTTTCACAACACAAATTTATGGTTTTATTTGAATTCAATTCCCAGATTACATGAGTTATACAAACAAGGTTGTTTCAATAAAATTAAAAATAAAACTCTTCACATGATGTTATCTCGTGCAATCTCTATTTTCAATCAGCAAGAAAATATACAAGTCTACACTATCTCCTTAGTGCCCCCTCTCACTTTTCAAGACTCTCTCCAAATTATAGCGCACACCTCCTCTCACTTGTTTACACAAACCCCTTCCTCTGATCGACCCACAAGCAGACCAATTTTATTTTCTTTTGGCTACACATGTTCCATGCTATGTTCTCTCAACAATTGATTCTAAATTACTTGCTTGGATTTCGAGTTCCCTTCATGTCCTCTGTCGCCTTCTCTAGCTGGTGCCTCATACAATTTCTATTGGTCCTTCTACATTTGTTTTCTGTGTATTCTATTCCCTCTAATGCACCCCTTCCCATTTTCCTTCCACCATCAATCTCGGTTAGAAAACTTCATTCCTTTTTTGTTCTCTCTATAGCTTCCTGTGTTCCTTCTCCTCTCCTCTATTTTTTGAAAACTTTCTGCCTTTTCTCCAATTAATAGCTCAGTTAGAAGATGAAAAGGCCAATCATTTAATTTCAATTTTTTTTGTAACTACAATAATATCAGCCTTTTTTTACAAGTATTTCAACCTATTATTGTTAACTGGGTACCTCTCTGATTGATTTTTTAGAACAAGAATATGATTTTCCTTCAAAACCTGGCCCCTGCTTATCTCCTCCTTTGTCTTCAATTTTTTAATTCTTTGGGTAGGGAAAGATCATCATGGAAAAAACAGGCCCTTAAGTGGCAGAAAATTTAGAAAAATCGGAGTTAGGAAACTTTCCGTAAAAAAATGAATAAGTTATCTATATTATTTCAAAAATATGTAAGAATAGAATCTATAGAAAATTGAATGTAGTTTCTGAACTACTAGGTTTTTTTTTTTTTAAATCTATTTGGTGAAAATTTAAAATTCCAATATAGTAGTACTTAAATTTCAAGGAAAAGATAAGAAGTAGGTGTCGTCTAACAACCCTAACCAAAATAAATGATAATATTTTTTAAAATATTTTAGATATAAGTAGAGGACTCATGTCCAGATGTGATGCATATTTTTTTGTAATTTTTTTTCAAGTAAATAATTAATTATGATTTTTTTATTACAACTTTTTAAAAATATAAAAAACTCATATGTCTGACCACCTTAACTTTGTCAAAACTTCATGAAATTGTTTTTTAATCCCATATAATGCAAAGCATAGAATGTGATGCATGTTTTGGATTAAAAAACTGTGATACTATTTGAAAGCTATAGATGTTTTTCAATTCGCCTATCAATCAGGACTTTAGTCGTAATTCAAGTAGAAAATGGAAAATAATTATTAATTAAATTCAAAGTAAAGCATAATTTATATTGGTGGAAAGTTGAGAATCTCCTTTAAAAACCCTTTTTCATTTCATTAATTTTGGTTAAAAAAATGTCGTCAACCATATACCCTACACATACCCATCATATCACCACTTTTTGGCCCATTATGATCCTGCACATACCCCTTTTATTTATTTTATTTAATTTTTTATTTATGTAATTATTCAATATTGCCAAGATAATGCAAAGTGAAATCCATAGCACTACAATTCAGAGGGAAAAATTATCACAAATAAAGAATTCACCAAGATATTTTATAAAATTGAGAGATACCAAAACAAACAAACCAAAACCGTAGAAAACAACTCAACAATTTTTTCTTTTTGGTGGTGTTGATTACTCTTTAGCCTATGCCTACTCCTGCACCACTAGATTAGGTGTAAAAGTAACTGCTTACTGTACTTGGTCAGTTCACTGTGATCTAGGATTGCATACTAGTCAGTAGAGTCATGCATAGTTGGAAGGTGTCCATTGTATGGCCATAAGAAATATGTAGGACACAACACCAAATAGTCAGATGTGTATTATTATGGTTTTCATACCAAAATCTTTTTTAAAGGGTATGGCCATCTTATTAGGTAGGAATATGTGTGGGGGACTGCTTAAGTCTTTGGTTGAAGGAAAATCACTTGGGTATGTTACATGGACAATCCTTGATATACTCTCCTAAACATCTCATGCCCTCTGAATCCAAAAATCCTAATATTTTATTTTAAAATTCAGCACCTTTGCTAGCCAAATGTCATCATGTCAAAATAGAAGAGGGACCATTGTGATACACAAATGTAAACCACTCCACTATATCCCACATACCAAAATTCTATCAAAATCTACTAGCATGGGAACCCCATTCTCATCTCTTGCCACCATCAATGTCTCCTCGGTATTTCCTATGAATTGTTGAGTTGAACCTATGCCCGAATGAATTATATCTTCTTTCATCTCTCCAATATCTAGAAGAGGTTATAAAACCATGTAGGCTATGTCAAAATTAACTTTGTATCAATTATTTTTTTAGGATTAAGGTTTACATATAATTATTTAGTTAGTAGGTTAGTTAGTTGTTTGGGAAATTATTCCCATAATGGGAAATTTATGGCTTTATAAAGATAATGCATTGGATGTAAAGTGATGAATGATTATAATGAAATTCCTTATCATTCATGTTATTATTTGTGATGTATTTCTTTAATATTTCTCTTTTAATTTCTTTTCTCTACATTGGTATCAAAGCATCATTGAGTTTTGTGGTTGTGAAATGATGGAATAAGTAACAACTAAAAATTAAATGACCCTATTTACAAAGTTGTGCAGATTAGGGTTGCTATTTTTTTTGGTTTATGAGAATTTTTTGGCTGCTCTAATATATTGACAAGCATTCAAATTATTTGTTGTTCATTCTTATTTCAATGGTATATGAAAAAGGAAAATATTTCTATCCATACTGCTAGATCTTCATGGTGTTATATTTAAGATGGAAGAAGAAAAAGGTCCATAATTGTGGGTTGCATTAATTCTTGTTTAAATCTTGTTAGTTGGAAGGAATCTTCAAAGTAAGGAGGCAATACAATGTAGGATTGTGTAAGAAGAAAAATATACTAGCAATGAAGAAATTATATGAGGCATAGTTTTTAATTTTCTTGCATAGTTAAAAGGTAATTCAAATGGTTTAGAAATGTTTAAAGCCAAAGATATAATTGATCAATTCATAAACTAAAGTTTCAATTTCACCATTTCTTTCATCAGTCATAACTAGTTAGAAGGAAGTTTGTATATAGAGAAAAATGTTGCATGTGGAAAAATACAGGTGGGGATCTAATTTGATAGCAGATTGTTTCATCAAAATCAAGCTATGTTTTAGTATTAATGATCTCTTTGTTGTTCAATAAGAAAAAAGTTAATATCAGTTTGTGTTAAATAAACATGGAGTGATAAGTTATTAGATTGATATAGTGTAAACTAGAGAAAATTATATATTTTCAAAGTTTTAGGGTCATAAATATCATACATGGAAAGTCAAACTGCAATAAATTTTTATATGAAAAAGATCTTTAGGAGATTGTTAAAGGAACAATTAAGAAACCAAAAGATGTAGATGAAGCATTAAAATGAATAGAAAAAGATCATAAAGCTACAAAAGTGATTGGTCTTGGATTATCTAATGCATATTTACATCATATTGATTTTATAAAAACCTCAAACCAAATATGGGAAAGTCTTATTTCTTTGTTTGGTTCATAGGCTTCAAGTGCTAAAATGAGAATGAAGCAAAAACAAATTGGTTTGAAAATGAATGAGGGTGATAGTATTGTTCAACATATTAGTACATTTTTTTCTCTTCTTAATCAATGTACTAGAATAAAATTTATAGTTGATGGTGATGATCCCAAGGCTATTTTACTAATTAGTATGCCCTCAAGTTTTGACAATATTGTATTTACTCTAAAAAAAATGAATCCAAGCCTGAGCTTAGAGAATATGATATCTTATTTAATTGATGAAGAGTAAAGAGTCTCTAAAACTCACTCAAATATTGAGGAATCTACTTTGTTTGTAAAAAGAAAAACTAATGCTTCAATAAGAAAGAATTATTTCAAATAATTCTATTGTAACCAAAGAGGATACATTATAGTGAATTGCATTCAATGTGATGTGATCCTATTGATGGAAATTTAAAAACATATATAATTATTGAATTGCTAGTAAAATAGAAGGAGAAAGATGTAATATTGCATTGTGTGATCAAGACAATGAAGATGTATATGTTCTCTAAGAATTAAATAGATGGAATAGGAGATTTGATGAAATGGAGGTAGAAGCACATCTATCATCTCGAGCTAACTTCTCACTTGGGGATGATTCCTTGCATGATAAGAATTTTTTTCATCTCTAATCATTTTAGGAGCAAGATGGGGCATGCAATTCTTTGTTGGTTTGTGGATAGTTGAATTCCTAAACTTGGTGAGTTGTTGTTGGTCTATGGATAGTTGAATCTACAAAATGGCTATGGATAATTGAGTTTTTCTTGATCCATAGTTTTGAAAATGTGTATTTTTGGATAACTGATTAAGTCTCAACTCACAAATGGAGGAGTGCTATGATGGATAATGGAGTCAGTATCGATTCACAATTGGTTGGTGATTTACTTGTGAATAGTGAAGTGTTTCTTTGTTCACAAGTAAATGTTGGATAATCAAGACATTTTCCTAAACAATAGAGTTTGGGTTGATGTTGATGCAGGGTTAGCTAGCTAGAACATTTTCCTGGAGAAAGAAGTTTAGGTTGTTGCTAGAACATATTTTTCTTCTTTTTTTGTAATGTATACCTTAAGGGGGGGTTGTGAGGATTAAGGTTTATATATAATAATTTAGTTATTAGGTTAGTTATTTGGGTGTGAAGTTATTCTTGTAATGGGAAAATAATGATTTTATAAATTAAATGTATTATATGGAATGTGATGAATGATTACAATGAAATTCCTCATTATTTTTGTTATTATTTGTAATGTATTTCTTTAATATTTCTCTTTTAATTTTGTTGCTCTACATGATTCAGCTTCAAAAATCCTTGCTCAACACCCACAACACTAAAAAAAGGATGAGATGATTCCTTGTCTAAAAAGCACATTGTAACTACCTCTTATTTATTGCCCCAAAGAAGGCCATTTAGCTCTTGCAATAACTGAATT
>VDFB02353493.1:207903712-208143099 GCA_007258455.2 Sequoia sempervirens
TTCAGAAAATGGAACTTCTTACATGCAGAGGATCTCAAATCCCCAAGTTCTACAACACATGCAAGTTACAAAAAGCTACAGAATCACCCTTTCGCAATATGCGAGCTTGTCCCCAAAAAGTTACCCAAAAATTAGAAACCCACCCATAAATAGAGCTCATCTTTAGTTTAGAGCCAAAACAACATTCAAATTTGAGTTTAGGCAGTTTGGCACTGAAAAATTACAACTTAAAGTTCAAATTTCAAAAGAACATTTGCAATTGTATCTTCTAGAAAGTGCGCCAACTTCCCGTGGCCATAACTTTTGATCCAGGACTCTGATTCACGAACCGTTTGAACCGTTGGAAAGTTCTCGAAGTCAATAATGCGCTCAAAATTTTCTACACCAATTTTGGCAAGTTTCAGGGCCGATCTGGGAACTCTAAGTGCCTCAAATCTAACTCAAAAGATTTTTAGGTGCAAATATGGGAAACTAAAACTGCAATATCTTTCAACTCAGGAACAAAAAATAAAAATTGTAAATTGAGAATTTTGTTATGACGAAAAGGGTATCCAAAAATGTAAAAATATCTAAAAACTGAAAAACTTGAAATTTAACTATTTTTGGGTGATGCAAGATTGCCCTTACACCACTGGATGCTCCTACATCATTAGTTTAGTTGATTTCCTGAAGAGGAAATGAACTCACTTTCATACACATTTTCCAAGGATTAGTCCAAGGCCTTGTTAATTCATGGAGATTAATTTCTTGTATAAAGTTATTTTGAAAAACTTTAATTATGACAAACCTTAATATACGGGTTCCTATGTTGGTTTGTCCTTTTAAGCCTTTACCTTGCATATCATTCTTACTAAAAGGACTCTAGTGTGCTTCTAATTCTTTTTAAGTTTGATTTTTTTCCTATATAGTCCCTCATTGATATTTGATCATATATATATATATATCTTTGTCTTGCCCCTTTCTAGGTGATGTTGGGGCCTATATTATTAAGTACAAATTTATCTAAGTCGAGTGTTTCCTTTCTTAATAGAACCATGTTTTGGACATTGTCTATAACCAATCTAAGAATTCCGTCAACATAGCCCCTTACTAAACAATGTTCTTGTTGTAGTGTTTTGTCTTTCGTTATACTTGTCACATGCCTAAATATCTTAAACTATAGAAATTTCTAAGTGTTAGGGGTGATTATATATATTTGTAGCCTTTATTGGGTTTATAGGTTTCCTCTTGCTAGTATTCTTTCCCTCCATTCCTTGAAACCCAACATTTACATTTTTGTTTGAAACCTTTGATTATTTTAGTCTTTTATACTTCTCATTACGTAGGTACTTTATCATGGCTTTATGTATGCTTCTACTCCCTTTTTCTTTACTTTTGGCCCCAAGATTTAGGTATCCATTTAATCATGCACTTCTTAAGCTATAAGACTAATCCATGAACGTTAATTATTCTTCACGTGCACTTTCCCATACTTTTCCTCCTTTAGCATGGAGTATTCACCATCCTTAATTCCTAATTTGAGGATTCACTTTTCCCATGATTGCAATGTATAACATTGATGAAATTGACCTACAATTCTATGTTGACTTCAATGTGTTCCATGAAAACATATATGTGGGATAGAGGAAGGAACCCATAAAATAGGTAGATAAAGATTAGAACCATTTTAAGTTCTTTTTCCTTAATGAATAGAGGAAAATCTTAGCTGTGAATTGATCATCAAAGTAATAGTCAAAAAACACTGATCTATAAGGGCTTGAATGTGTATCTTAGGATCACTTATCCAATTCTACATGTAGGTCAATGTTTAGCATGGTAAACTGTGGTTCTTGTGGATGATTTATTATAGCCAGATATATAATTCCTTATAAATAAGTATGAAATGTGGTCTCAAAACACTTCACACCCTTTGTCAGATGCTTCCACATTTTTCACGCATGTCTACTAGAGAAATTGTAACAACATCTGACAAAATTTATCTATCCTTTGTGCTTTGATGGATGTCCATACCATGTTCCAAGGCTCCCATTTTGGCACAAGTGAGGAGGATGCTAGAAAAGGTTGTAGATTTTGGCTTGGGTTATCAAACATTCATTCCTTAGATATTCTTCCCTAGTGTAATTTTTAAACCAAAATTTACTTCTTCTAGATGGCAGAGAAGTCTCATCTTTCTTAGCTTTCATTATAATTTATTACTTCAGTATTACATTGTCCAACTCTAATTGAAATTAGCAATTTCATCATTTCCTACTAAATCATTCTCCCTTATATTTGACTAGGATTATATTATGGTGATCAATTCTACTACATCCCTATACGAAGAGGAAATCTTCTCTTCTACTTATGTTATAATGTGAGAGGTTAAACTTAAAATAAAACACTCAATTCGTTCCTTTTATGTCAAGGTTTCTTCCAACTTTCTAACCACACTTTTAAATCATTTTTCATAATATTTTATTGATTCCTCCTTGGTTTTTGTGATCTTCCATGTTTTATTCATGTTTTTTGCTCATACATTAGGTGAATGGAAATTGGTTACAGACCTTTAATGTGGTGTTTCTAAAGTTGAGTGGATCAAACCATCTACTTTTGGATCAATTGCCAAAAATATCCCTAACATATTGCATATCCATTGGAAGCAAGCATCCACCCAAACTACTACAAAAAATAAGGAACTTGAATCCATACTCTAGAAATCATGGTTTAATCAAGAGAAATTTCTTATCACAAAACCAAGGCACATTCACTCAAATATATGGTCTATAGTCTACAAATTGACATAATAAAACAAAAAATTCATGGAAATTTAGATATATTTGTATTTTTCCTTTTATCTTTTTAAAATAATTTTTGTAGTCAATTCTTGAAGATAAACTAAACTAGGTCATAAAGCATTAAATATACAAATTAACCCTTTGCATGCAAATTGATCTTCCTCATATTACAATACTTGGCCTAGAGAAAGTATTGGATGTTCACTGGAGTATAGGAGACTAAATTTTCATTTGATGCATTTGATGTACCAAGGCTTCTTTTAGCTACCAATTTTCATCTTGAATGAGTAGAAACATGCTATACTTTATGTATTTTTCAAACAAGTCTCCTACATGTGCCACATCAATACATGATTTGTTAAGTGTGATTAAGGCCACAAGTACCCTCAACCCTAACAATTGAGGGCCCTATACTAAAACCTCTACCTCATAGTGGTTTCCAATGACCTATCCCCCAACCACATTTGTTTACACTTCCAAAACATACAAATTCACACTAGATTACCATGAGGGTCACACTCCTTAGGTGCTATTGTTATATGGACAAGAGACTCCTTTTTAAAATCCATCTAGCTCCAATGAAAAATTCAATCTCAATTGGTGCAAATGAGTCTTACTCATAATTAGTTAAGGGCTAAAACCCCAACCATATATTTTTTATACAAATGATTTTATATAGGATCTAACACTTAACACTAACACTATAAATGGTGCATCGTCTATGGATGATTATAAGTATACCAAACACATATGTTACAATAATTTAGGGATCACATTAACTATAATAGATACAAATGAAAGAATAATTATAATTGTTTAAATAGTTTTTATGCTACAATAATTGCATGTGATTTAGTATTTATGAAAAATGATTAGTTATAAAAATTCCAATGACTATTTTAATTATTAATGTAATAATATTTTGATGTGTTGTGAAAAATTTAGTAGGGAGTCATCCTTAGAATGTTTATTAGTCATGTGACAAAGAGAGTGGCATCAAAACATTTAGTGACAATAACTCTATAAAGATGGTGATTGTATCCTTCATCTATTCTAGAGGAGATTTAACCACTAAGAAAATTCATCCATTTCTTCTTGGAATGAGAGTTGATCCTTCAAGGTGGACCCACCTTCAACAAACTTTACTTGTACCTCTTTTGAATGTTTCATGGTGGAGAAATATGTTAAAATATTTAACACGTGAGGTTTTTTTACAAGTTAATAACCAATTTTTATCTTATTTGGTCAATTGCAAGGGCACCCCCTTTGATTTACATGTTGCTTCACTAATAGGAACTTTTGTTTGGATTGTCTTCATATTATCCACAAGAAATCCTCCTAAACTAGGTGGAAATTTTTTGTTCTCAATCATCTTATCTTGTTTCCTAAAGATTCAATAGTTGATTTAGGGGAATCAGAGCTACTCTACTCTATTATAACAACTTTACCCTCTAGGTCTTATGAGGTTCCTTCAAATATTTTGGCTAGTGTTCTTAATACTCAACAACTTATTTCTACTATTCTTATTTTTCCTTTAGCTTCAAACTACTAGTCTATTGTTCCCAGTATGGTAGTTTTTTGATCAAAAACTCCATTTTATTCCTTAGTATTGCCCTTAGATGAGCCCTTGGGAGGATCCCCTCCCTCATCTCCTAGGTCTACAAATTTGCAAGTTAACACTTCATGGACAATTATTCAAACCTAAAAGAATGATATCTCCTAATTGGTCTCTCAACCACACAAAAATTCTAAGGGTGTGTGGGTTTATACTTGTGGATGAAGAATTATTTGGGCTTGATCTCTTTCATCACATGTTTATTTTGGGAAACTAGGTTGCTATGGTTTTGTGTGATTGTTGTTTTGTTGTTCTTTTCTAACAAGGTTTGTAATTTTTCAAAAAAATAAATTACCTCAATTATAAACAAACCCAAAATTAATGATTAATAACATATATTATAAATTTTTGATAAGTATCCAAGTCCAAAATAATTAAAATAACTTACAGTTGAATAAGGAAGTAGGAAAAAATTAAAATCAAGTATCATAGAACAATATACAAAAAGAACAAGTGCAAGCATCGACAACCATTACAAAAATTACAAGTATGATTTCATTTTAGAAGGAATTTTGAAAATTCTCAAAATATTGTTCATATTACCTAATTTTTTTGAATTTTTTTAACATGTCTTATAAATTATTTTTCATGTTATCTTGACTTTATAAAATGTTAAAAACTTATCTTGCAATCTAAATTTTATAAATTTTTATATGAAAGAAAATTTCAAACATGTATAAAGGATTCATAATCACCTTTGCCCCTAAAATACTATGAGATTGCTCATTTTCCAATAGATTAGTAAGAGAAATCAAAAGATTAAAACATAAATTGTTTGTTAATTTGGCTAATAATAAAGGATTTTTGTGAAATCTAATTTCTTTATGGAGCAACAACATGTGTTACATCTTTCTCTCTCTAACTAGTATATGGGTAGATATTTAGGGTATAGTTGCCTCCTAAGTTATCCAAAAAATAAGAATGGAGAACAACATTCATTTTAAGAATCATTATTAGTTGTTGATCAATCTTTATTTGATTTTTCATATGCATATTATGAAGTGGATGGGAGTTTCTTCATGATGGAAAGAGGTGAAAGTACAAATAAAATAGTTAAGGTTTAGCTCACTAGTCATATAGTGGTTAAATTACATAGTAAAAAATAAAACAAAAAATACTTAGCAAGTTCTTTTATATAACTAAAATATATAGTTTTATTATTATGTATAGTTTTTTATATCTATTATTATTGAATAAGAGATCTCATATATAATTTTCCAATAATTTAATTAAAAAATCATTTACATCACAATATAAAATATGAGTGTAATTAAATATTAAATAATGATCAACCTTCAAAATCAAACTTACATGTATAAGTGAACATATCTATACCTAAACTTCTAATGAAATTATATATATAATGTGGAAAAATGTATAAATATTAAATAATGATTAACCTTCAAAATCAAACTTACATGTATAAGTGAACATATCTATACCTAAACTTCTAATGAAATTATATATATAATGTGGAAAAATGTTAGATTTGTTCTCACACATATAATATAGTCATTATAAAATATTAAATTTATTATAGGATCCTTATAAAATGTTAGATTTATTTATACAAATATATTGTGACCATTAGTATAAACAACCTTAATTGATTTTATGACATATGAATGGTGAAGTATTTTCATACAAATAAATACTTAATAAATATCGATATTATAATTTTTATAAACCTATGCCCATACTGACATCACCGAAACCTCTGCAGCTTAGTAAATTTGACAATGAGTTTGAGCTTTGCGTGGGTGGGAAGCAGAAACGGTTTAAAAATGAGCGCGAAAAATTTAGAGGTAAAAGGTTTGAAACTGCGCGTGAAAAATTTGAAGGTTAATGGAGAACGGAAAGTGAATGGAAGAGCGATGGAATTAAATGGGCCCACACCAGCCACCTAAGCAGTCAACGCTTAGAGTGTGCTGGTTAAGACCAGCCGTTGTGAATAGCTCATGAAAATTGTAAGGAAATCCATGTTACCAGAAGCGGCATCGAATGCCACCATTTCCCCTTTAACAGCTGCGTTTATTTTTTAATTATTTATGGCTGTGTTTTATTCCTATATATGCGTACACACACATAGGTATGTAGGTAGAGGGAAACATTCTATTATAATACATATATATAAGATTGTGTGTGTTTGTGTTTCTTTATTTTGTAAGATATATTCAAAATTATGTACATATATTTATTTATATGGTCATATTTTATAAGTTCATATATATTATTTTATTTATAATTTTTTTGTTCATTTCTTTTCATCATCTCTTTTTACTATTGTTTGTTTCTCATTATCTGTTCTTTTTGTTACTTTCTCTCCCTACGTCTGTTTAAGATTATGTATGAAATCTAATTTTTCAGTCTTCTCTTCTTGATGATGGATCATTGATTGTGATTCAAAATATTGATATAAAAACTTATATAATTGATTTCAAAACAATCTTTTTATTATTTCTGATTATATTTAACACATATCTATGTTCTATTATTTAAAATATATTCAGCCTAAATAATATTATTTTTCTAAAATAAACATGTACATGTGCTCTTAATAAATTATATTAGTTAAGATGGAACTATTAAAATGATTCATGTGTAATGGGTAAATGGCAGGAAAAATCCCAATGATAGGAGACGCATTGCTGCTTGTCTTGTGAAGGTTGTATACCTACTTGAGGAGGACAAGGGAAAGGAAATGGCCAAGGAATGGTGTAATCTACTCAAGTTCCGTGTAGAAAAGGAGATAAAAGAAGAGATAAAAGACAACCTAACAGGTGAGATAAAAGATAAGACAGTATTTGGAGCTATTTTCCAGTGGACTGGAACAAGAAAAGGAGGTGGAGATGCAGAGAAGCCTCCATCAAAAGTTGTTGCCTTTAGAGGTACAATTTATTTTCTGGGAAAGGATTTTCGCCATAATTGGAAAACAATCAATGCACAACATGGATCCATTAGTAGAGTGGAAATTGGATTAAAGCACTTGCCAACGAATATTGAGAGCTACGAACCTCAGAGCATTTGGATTGTTGGCCACTCTCTGGGAGCTGCCGTTGCAACAGCTGTCGTAAGAAAAATGAGGACGGAAGAACGAGATAAAATAGAAGCACATCTCTTCAATCCTCCCTTTCTTTCACCAAGGCTTCCTGAAGTGAAATTCTTTGAGATTGTTGGAAGAGCTTTAGCACATGTTCATGTTTCTCATTTCGAGGAAGTTTACAAGAAGATAAAAGATGACAAAATATTGCTTTCCTTGTATGATCAATTTATCGGGGTTAGCAGTTGGATCCCCAACATATACGTGAATAAAGATGATCCCATTTGCTGTTCATACATCCGCTATTTTGAGGTGATGCAGGGTATATATAAGAAAAAAGGCCAGCCCCTCCATGAGCGCATGAAGTACCTATTTTGTTATGAAGTTGCCAAAAAGAGAACACCATGGCACTTGCTTCCCTCTGCTAAGTTATTTGTGAAAGAAACCAGTGATCATAATCTTTGTCAGTGGTGGTCGAAGAACCTTAAACTTGAAGGTAGGGAATATATCCCTCCAATTGAAGCCACTCAATCGAAGCCCAATGCTACTTAACCAATGTAATCCTTCCAAGTAGAACCGAATGAGAAGGATATGATCAAGATTATAAATGTGTTACACATCAATGACTTATAACGCTCTACTAGATTTAGAGTTGAAAGACATAATTTAACACTATATACTTAGTATTATATATTATGATATGGTACTGCTCTGTTATTTTTGGATATTATATCTTCTCCCTTTTTATGATGAATGTGATTAAACATGCAAATCATAATGCTTATAAGATAACTTTTGTTATATTCATGAACTGCTACGTAGTAGAGTAAATCTTGATCATTATGTTAAAAGAATTTTGGTTTATAGGTGAGGTTAGGAATATGTTCTTTTAATCAAATTGTCACACATGGTCTTTTAGTTAGTTACAATATAGCTTTCGAAAATATTAATTAAAGTGATAAAACTACATAATACTTGGAAAAAAAAAATAAAAAAAAAAATTCAAGTTTAATTTAAAAGTTTAATTTTTTTTTTGTTTTTAAAAATTAATTTGAATTAAGTTTAATAATGTCAGTTAAACTCTTTTACTTATAAATGTCTTTATTTTCACCTATATAATTGAAAAAATATATAGATATTGGAATTATTGAAACTGAAAAAAGAGTAATTAAAATAACTTGAAAATATAAATTAAATCAAATTAAACTTTTATTTTATTGATCCTATACAAACCTCATAATAAATGATTTTTTTCCCTTTAATGTATGTTGTTTTTCCTTTCAATGTGGACATGGTAAATCTCATCAATATTGATTTATGTTTTTGATAAAGTTGATTTGCACATAGTTGAGATATATTAAAATGGCAATTGAAGCCAATGGCAAAGAAATCACTTCAATACCATTTGTTATTTGAGAGATATCAAAATTTTAATTTTCAAAAATCTTAGTAAAATCTTCAAGGTGAATTTTAAGGAACTTAAAGGCTCCGAATGGGCCTGAAAATTGGTGGAAAACAAAAGTAGATGGCCTTTAGGCCCTATTTTTTTGGTAAAATTTTTTTTGAGACATTTCTGAAAAGGTATTATAATAGAAATTCCAATGGTCAAGTCAAAAGTTATGACCCTGCAAAGCTGTAATACCAAAATTAGTAAAATCTCAAAATATCTTTCCGAGGAAGTTACACTTTCCAAAAGATTCTAGGGTGGTTACACTTTCCAAGAAGATTCTAAGGTGGTTACACTTTGCAAATAAAAGGATGTAAAGGGAGACTACATACGGGAGGTGAGAGTAGCATAGATGGTGGCTCCAAGCTATAGATTTGCAAATTTATGTAATCGAAAGCCCATGTGATGGAAAATATAATGTTGTAATTTCATTTTCAATGATAATAGAAAATATTTTATTTCCTTCTTTTTTTTTTTTTGTGCCATTATTTGCTCTTTTTGTGAGTTTTATATTGTAAGGGGAGCTCCCCTCATCAAGTGGTATCAAAATGGGTTTTCCTGGATGTGTAAACAGATCACCGAACATGAGGTAGTTTGCACCAAGACTTGTGGTTGTGGGTTTGTGAGAAAAGATGCATCCACGAAGAAATCGTGGTGAGAGAAATGTTGGGGTAACAAAAGAGGGTTTTAGAACTCTCCAGATACAAGTTCAAGCACTACAAGAGGAGATGCGTAGGGGAGATGATGTCAGAAGAAGAGATGAAAGTGAGGATGAGGCTTAAAATGAGGAGCCATTCGAAGAGGAAGCACAGCATGTAAGGGATCCTGGAGAAGTTAGACTGATTAGGGCCATTTCCAAGATTGGAAAGAGGCCAAAGATAGAAGTTTCTATTTTTTTAGAAACCTAAATCCAGAGGAGCTGATCGATTGGATCAATGAAATGGAAGAGTATTTTGAGTATGAGAAAATAGAAGACCCAAATAGGGTCAAGTTTACAAAGGCCAAATTGAAAGTCCATGCTAGCATATGGTGGAAAGAAGTCCAGTTGGAAAGGAATAGAAGAGGAAAAGAGAAAATAGCAAGATGGGATCGGATGGTGGAAAAATTGAAAAGAAATTTCATTCCTGGGGACTATGAGTTGGATTTGTTGAAAAAGATGCAAGGGTTGAAACAAGCAAGAAAATTTGTTAAGGAGTAGATAGAAGAATTCTACTGATTCCTAATCAGAACGGGTCATTCTGAGGCCAACAAGGAGAAATTTTCCTGTTACATAAACGTGTTGAAGCTGAGCATTCAAGAAGGGCTAAGTCTGGTAAGAATTTCAACCATTAAAGATGCATATCAATTTTCTTTGAAGGTAGAAGAGAAGTTGAATAGAAGGTTTGAAAGTAAGCAAAGAGGTGGAGGTCATAGTGGAAGGACTAGTGGACGGTCATATGAAGGCTCAAATGAATACCAAAAGAAGGGAGAAAGATCTAGTAATAGCCAAAACTAGAAAGGAGATAACACCTATCTTCCTCGTGATCAAAATAATGGAGACCAAAGAGGAAGAGGAAGATTTGGGCAAGGAACAGGGAGATGAAGCTTTCATGGAACATATTTCCAATGTGGAGAAGAAGGGAATAGGGCATATGAGTGTCCTCAAAATCAAGGAAGGATAAATAGAAGACCTGAGGGTGATGCACGAATTACACATGTAGATGAAGATGTTGAGTCTTCACATTCTAAGGATGCAGAAAGAGGAGAGGTTCTTGTTACTAGAAAAGCCTTTTTGAATGAGGAGAAAGAGCCAACTCAAAGGAAGAATTTGTTTTGCACTAGATGTAAGTGTGAAGGTAAAGTTTGTAATGTTATTATTGATTGAGGTAGCATCAATAACCTTGTTTTAGAAGAGATGGTTAGTAAGTTGTAGTTGGAGAGAAGAAGGCATCCAAATCCATACTAGATTGCTTGGTTATAGAAGGACCATAAATCTTTGGTAAATGAACAATGTATAGTAAATTTCAAAATTCAAAATTACCATGATGGGGTATTGTGTGATATTATGCCTATGGATGTTTGTCATATGTTGTTAGGAAAACCATGGTAGTTTGATCGGCAAGCAGTACATGATGGACATGCCAACACCTATTCTTTGACAAAGGATGGAGTTCGTCATAAGTTGAATCCCTTGAAAGAGGAAAAGGAAAAGGAATGTAGCAATGCAAGAATGTGTTTGGTTCATGGAAGAAAGTTCCTAGAAGGTATGAAGCATGAGCATAAATAAGATACTATTGAGGTACCTGTAGAGGTACTTGTAGAGGTTTTAATTTTTTTGAATGAGTTTCAAGCTATTATTTTTTATAACGTACCTGAAGGTTTTCATCCAGTAAGAAATATTAGTCATCAGATGGACCTGATTCCTAGAGCTAGTTTGTTGAATAAGGCAGCTCATCTTATGACTCCAGCAGAGAGTGAAGAGTTGAATAGACAAATGCAAGAGTTGTTGCAGAAGGGATTGATTTGAGAGAGTTTGAGTCCATGTGCAATACCTATAGTACTAGCACCAAAGGAGGATGGGGAATGGCGGATGTGTATAGATTCTAGAGCCATCAACAAGATTACCATCAAATATAGATTTCCCTTACCAAGGATGGATGGCATTATGGATTGCTTGAGTGGAGCCGAGTACTTCACGAAATAGATTTGAAGAGTAGATATCACCATATCCGTATTAGAGAAGGAGATGAATGGAAGACAAAATTTAAAACCAAGGAGGGCTTATACGAGTGGTTAGTCATGCCTTTTGGGCTAACCAATGCATTGAGCACATTTATGCAGCTTATGAATGAGGTATTAAAAGAATTTTTAGAAAAAATGTTATTGTTTATTTGGATGATATTCTTATTTTTAGTAAGACATTGGAGGAGCACTTGATGCATATTAGAAAGGTTTTTGAGAAGCTAAGAGAGGAGAAGCTGGCCTAATTAATTTGAAGAAATGTAGCTTTGTGAAGAGAGAATTAGTGTATCTGGGATTTGTTTTCTCAGGAGAGGGTCTTAAAATGGACCCAGAGAAGGTGATAGCTATCATTGAATGGCCTACCCTGAGGAATGTTACAGAGGTAATATCATTTCATTCTCTAGTAAGTTTTTATAGAAATTTTATTAGGTCTTTCAGTAGTATTTGTGCACCTCTAACTGAAGCAATGAGAGGAGATAGAAAAGAGTTTAAGTGTACTACAGGCTCAACCAAATTTTTTGATATGTTGAAGAAGAAAGTTATAGAGCAACCTGTTTTGGCACTTCCAAATTTCAACAAGGTCTTTAAGGTAGACTATGATGCTCTAGTGGCACTACCATAGGAGTTGTTTTGAGTCAAGAAGGTAAGCCTGTTGCCTATTTTAGTGAGAAGTTGAATGATGTTAAGAAGAAATATTTTGTCTATAATCAAGAGTTTTATGCTATAGTCAAGGCTTTGAAGAAATGGAGACAATATTTGTTTGCAAAATAATGTGTTTTATATATTGATCACCAAGCTTTGTAGTACCTCAATAGTCAAGGGAAGTTAAATCAAAGGCACTTAAAATAGGTTGATTTTTTGTAGAATTATATTTCTTTTTTTTAAGCAAAGGAGTGGAAGATCAAATAGAGTTGCAGATGCCTTAAGTACAAGGAAAATTTGTTGATATAGATGAATATGGAGGTTGTTAGGTTCAATGAACTCAAGATTTTGTATCCAAAAGATCCAAACTTTGCACAAGCTTGGAAGGCTTATTTCGAACCTATTACATTAGATAGGACAAGATGGTTGGATTTCTTAATCCAAGATGGAATGTTGTTTAGAGGAACCCAATTGTGCATTCCAAGTAGTTCTATGAGAGAATCTAATCAATGAGAAGCATAGTGGAGGATTGGATGGGAATTTTGATTGAGATAAGACCATTGCTCTTGTTAATGAGAATTATTACTGGCCACAATTACAACAATATGTGAAGAAGTTTGTACGAAGTTGCAAAGTATGTCACATGGCAAAAGGAAAAAGTCAGAATACTGGATTGTATCAGCCATTACCTGTACCTAAGAGACCATGGGAGGACATTAGTATGGATTTTGTCCTTGGATTGTTGAGGACACAGAGAGGGCATGATTCTATATTTGTAGTGGTGGATAAATTTTCAAAGATGGAACCTTTCATTTTGTGTCATAAGACTAGTGATGTTTTTGATAAAGGAAAAAATGGGTTTTACAGGGACCCAAAACCATAAAGTTTACAATAGAAAATAGGAAAGGACAAAAAATTCCAACGAATTAAATAGGCTGCAAAAAAAGAAAACCCTGAAAAAGCAGCAGCCAACCAAAGAACTAGCCAAGGCGTAGACCAAAAAACCAGCAACAACTAATCTAGAGTCTTTAGAACTTTCTCAGTCTCGGCCTCTAGATCCTGCATATCCTGGACTCCCTTCTTGAAAGTTTGAATCATTTGTAGCATGGGGGGAGACTTCCTTTTCAGATTAGCCCTGGTTCTCTTCAAAATCCCTATGTCCTTTTCCTGGTTTTTATCTTTAACCTCTTCCAAATCAACAACCAAGGACCCCTATTGAGCTTTATCTAGTTTTTCAGTGATTGCATTAATGATGATAACATTATGTCTTGCCATTCTATTATTATGTTTAGTAATTATCTTCACAATTTTTTTTAATTTTTTCAAAGTCAATTTCAATCCTTCGGTACTTACCTGCATTGTCCTAGACCTCCTTACTAGTAGTGTTCTCATTATGCTCTTCATCCTTTTTGTATAACGTGGAAACCTTAGCTCCCACTTCTTCAAATTTACTCTGGAGGGCCTAGTTTTTTATTTTCAGGTCATTAATTCCATGAAAGGCCCATTTTGACATTCTGAAGTGGTCCACTGCATTATTCCTAGCTATGCCCAGAAAATCAACAGTAGGTCCCTTGTCAAGATCGAGGCAATTTTTAGCAGGGTCAAAGGCTCCAGGGGACCTAGTTCTATCATCCCTATCTGTCGATGGGATAGAAGAGGAAGAATTTTTATTTGCATTGGGTTTCTCAGAATTAGGAGAATATTTAGAGTATGAGACAAGGTTTTTAATAGGGAAATTATTTTCGATGCCTTTGCCTTTGGGGGTAGAACTTCCAAGCTCAGAAGCAGGGCAGACTTTAATAAGCTAGGGATTATGGACTTGGATTTTCTTACTAGTCTAGACAATGGGAGGGACCAGGATCGTCCTTATCGGACTCAAATTAGGTTTATTCCCCAAACAACTAGGTTTTGTGTCATCATCCTCAAAAGCCAACGAGGCATCCAGGTTATAAAGGGTTGACATGTTTCAGAAATGTTAAAAAATTAATCTTATTAGACCAGTATGTAACATAGGATATCTTTTAGGGTTTTTCTTATGGTCTTTCATACTCTTTCTTTAGGAACAAAGTAAGTAGTAGGGGAGAGAAACCCTGACCTTATAGCGAAAATGATTGAGCAAGGAAAAATGATAGTCGTAGACCCTAGCGAACCATCCATTCAGGGTGATATACTCCATTATGATGTGAAGAACTTTTCTCTAGAGAGCTTTAATGGTGTTGGCCTCGAAGTAATTGTTTTGTGTCATAAGAATAGTGATGTTGTTCATATGCATATTTGTTTTTTAGAGAGGTGATGAGACTACATGGTCTACCGAAGAGTATAGTTTCAAACAGACATACCAAATTTGTTAGTTATTTCTAGAGAACATTATGGAAGAAGTTGAAGACAAATTTGAAGTTCAGTTATGCTCACCATCAACAAACTGGTGGAAAAATGGAGGTGGTCAATAGGAGTTTGGGTAACCTGCTAAGATGCTTAGTAGGAGATAAACCAAAGGAATGGGATTTGATTTTACCATGAGTAGAATTTTCTTATAAAAATTCTATTAATAGGAGCACTAGTAAATCACCATTCCAAATTGTATATGGGAGTAATCTGAGGAATGCTTCTAAACTGAGAAGGATGGATGATGGAGAGAAGAGTAGTGCTATGGTTGAAGATTTTGCTAAGCACCTAAAGAATTTGCATGACGAGGTGAAGAAGCATATCAATAAGATGAACTCTTAGTATAAGGCTAAGGAAGATCAGAAAAGGAGGTATAAGGAGTTCCAAGTAGGAGATGAAGTCATGATTCATTTGTGAAAGGAAAGATTTCTAGCTGGTACATACAACAAGTTGAAGATGAAGAAGTTTGGACCATGCAAGATCCTAAAGAAGCATGATTCCAAAAATGCATATGAGGTAGAGTTTCCTGATGGAATTCATATTTCACCTGTGTTTAAGATCTCATATTTAATAGAATATCATGAGGGGATAATTGATGAAGAAATAATAGAGGAACAGTGGAATATTCCACCACCTATTTTAGAAAAGGAGGAGATATAAGACATTTTGGATAGTCATGTGGGAAGAAGCACAAGAAACAAGAAATATACATAGTACTTGGTGAAATGGAGAGGAAGGCCTATTGAAGATTCATCATGGTTATCTAAGTCTGAGGTTAACTGTATTGGTTTCCTGCTAACTCTTGAGAAGTGACAGGGTCACTTTTCAAATTACCCTAGGTGTTTGATGTAGGAGCATCAAGGGTGTAAGAGAAATCTTGCATCACCTAAAAAAAAATGTTGTTTGTTTTCTATAAGGGCTAAATTTGGTAAGGTTATTATTTTCATAAGTTTTCATTTATGCACAGTTGGACACAAAATTTTACACAGACCTCCAAAAGGGTAAATTGAAGCCAATGGTGAAGAAATCACCTCAATACCATTTGTCATTTGAGAGATAAAAATTCTAATTTCCAAAATTCCTAGTAAAATCTCGAGGGCCAATTTTGAGGCACTTAGAGGCTTTGGATGGGCCTGAAAATTGGTTGAAATGAAAGTGGATGGCCTTTAGGCCCTACTTTTTGGAAAAAGAATTCCTGAGACCTTTCCAAAAAGGTATTATAATAGAAAATCCAATGGTCAGGTCAAAAGTTATTACCCCACAAAGTTGTAATACCAAAATTATTAAAATCTCAAAATATCTTCCCAAGGAAGTTACACTTTCCAAAAGATTCTAGGGTGGTTAGACTTTCCAAAAGATTCTAGGGTGGTTATACTTTCCAGAAGATTCTAAGGCAGTTACACTTTCCAAATAAAAGGATGTAAAGGGGGACTACATAGGGGAGGCAAGAGTAGCGTAGATGGTCGCTTCGAGTTGCAGATTTGTAGATTTATGTAATCGGAAAGCCCATGCGATGGAAAATATAATGTTGTAATTTCATTTTCAGTGTTAATAGAAAATATTTGCTTTCCTTGCATTTTTTTTGTGCCCTTATTTTATTTTTCTATGAGTTTTATATTGTAAGGGGAGTTACTCTCATCATTTTTATTTGTGTTTTGGACCCACTTGATTATAGTGTTATAAATGTTATAATAAACTTGTAAATGGTCGAATAGTCTATAAAATTATGCATGGCATCCCATATCCCAATCCCTTCTATTAGTAATCTCTAGATTTTTATTGTTAATCCATTCTTAGATTAGATTTGCAAGTGTAATTTTAAACTTCAATTTTGTGGGAACAAAACCATTCATTTATAAAATTCAAAATTCAAATTCTTACCTGACAAATTTTTTTGTGCCAAATATTGTGAGATAAATTAGTGTACATTACATTGATTTGTGTGATTGGTTGTTGTATTTGATATTTTCACTCATTATTTGAAATCAAGGAGTATCATCAAGGATATATTATGAAACATGATGACAAGTTTTATATAGAAAAATTTATTAGTCTTCATCCAAAAATGTGGATTCATGTTGTAGCATCATAAATTGTCACCCTTAAAATTTTGACTATTTTTGGCTTTCCCTTAAATGCTCGAGCCTAATTATACTTTTCATTTACTCTTATACTTTTCATTTACTCATTTTATTATCATCTTTGAAAAATCAAATTAATATTTTGAAGTTCAATTAAATATTTATTTATCAAGCAACTTAAATTCAAAATAGGTCTAGACTAGGGCACCCTCATCCTTTTCTACCCTATTTTGGCCCAAAATTAAATATTTTATTATTTTTGAAAGAGGAAAAAATAGGTTTTACAGGCACCCAAAACCACATAGTTTACAAGCTAAAGATAAGATTGTTAAAGACACCAAAATCAGAAAGGCTATAAAAACAACAATAAGAAAAGTCCCTAGCCACGAAAAAGGCCAGCAAAGGCCACAGAACCAAAAAACTAGACACAATGCCAACAATAACTAAATTTGGGCCTTTAATAAATCCACAGTCTCAGCTTCAAACTCATTCATATCTTGAACCCCGCTCTTTAAAATCTGAACAATCTAGGTAGTAGGAGGCACTTTCCTTTTAAGGTTGGCACAGGTCCTTTTCTAAATACCTTGTTCTTCGTTCTTGCTTTTATCCTTGTTCTCTTCTACATCAACAACCAACGAACCTTGTTATGTTTTTTCTAGCTTTTCAGACATAGCATTGATGATGATGGCATTGTGCCTAGCCATTTTATGGTTTTGTTCCACAACATTTTTCATGTTATTTTTAATTTTGACCATTTTAGCTTCCAGAGACTTGTACTTATCCTCAATGTCACCTTCTTTTGTTCCAATTCTATTCTTTTTCCATTTTCCTTCTTCATTGCTAAGAATGGCCAACTCCAATTCTAGCTCCTATGATTTGCTATACAAAGCCCTATTTATTTGATTAAGATCATTAATTTCTTGATAATCCCATTTCAAAACCCTGAAAATGTGACCAATGCCATTTCTTGCAGAGGAAAGAATATCACCAAAATGAACCGGGTCTAATTATATGAGTTTAACATCATCCAGGTTGGGGGAGATAGGAAATATGGTACCTTCATCTCTTAAAAGAGGTAGGAGGGGAGGGCCAAAAATTTCTGCTAGCTTCAAGGTTCTCAACTTTGTCTTCCAAGGAGTCTGTAGAGTAGGAAACCCAGTTGGCAGGGGAGCCCTTGAGAACATGATTCTTTAAGGGGACAAGGTAGTCAGGTTAGGTTTTAGGTTTAGCTTTAGCAAGCTGGGGTTTTCTAGGCTAGTTTTTCTTACCAGGTATCTCATAAGACAAGTGGGCTTCAACAATTCTCTCCTAGTAAGGATGATTCTCCGAACCCCCATTGTCTGTGTCATAGTCCTTAGACACCGTGGAGGCAATAGGTTTGGATAAAGCTAACATACTTTGATAGTGTTCATATATTAACCTAATGAGACCAAGATGAAGAATAGGGTATCTCCTAGGATTTTTCTTGTGGTCCTCGAGGCTATTACTCAATGAACATAATAGGTAGTGAGGTAGAGAAATATGTACCTTATGGTGGAAGTGGTTAACAATGGAAAAATGATGACCATAAACTCTGGTGAATCTCTCATCCATGATAATATACTCCATTATAACATGAAGCACCTTTCTCCATAATTCCTTGATGGTGTCAATTTCAAAATAGCTATTGGAAATTTTAACTAGTTTCAATTTCTCCTCCTTAGGAAATTTGATGACCACCTCATTAGAAAACCTTTTGTCCCAATAAAACTTCACACCCTCAATGGAAATTCCAGTAACCTCCCCTATAATTTTCTCATCCAACTTCACCTTTCTCCCAAAGAGAATTATTTCGCCATTGTTTGAGTTCTTCTCAAAGTAGTCTATGGCTATAGTATCAGGCCCGTGAAGTTTTTTCAGAAATGGAACCAGCCCACCTCTCACAATCTGCTTCCAGACCTTATCATTCCTTGTGTGCACCTCAAAGATTTTTGGCTCAACTCTTTTCGTGCCCCCCATTTCGGTTTGCACCTTACTATAGACTCTACCAACGCCTAGCACTTGTTGCAAATTTACACAGCCATTCCAATGCACCCACAAAGCATGCCACTTTTTCTTCCCAGCTAAGTAATATGACATGGCCCTATCAAATCTCTTGATTTTGATGTACTTAGCCCCTTTCCCTTTAATCATTAAATGTATTTTCCTCTTTCCCATGCGTAATAGCGTAATCTAGTAAGGCCTTGACTTTAGTTCTCAAGTCCCTACAATTTTTCTACATGTTTAATCCTTTCTTCCTAAACCTTCATTCGCAAAGTAATTTGCCACACTGTTAGCTTCCCTATAGATGTGTGATAATTTTACTTTTTTGAACTTTTCTAGAATAGACTTTGTTTCATCAATCCAATTCTTTATCGACCAAGAGGGGGGGTCCTTCTAAAGAGACAGCAAATGATATTTTTAGAATCCCCTTCTAGCCATACATTTTTTATATACAAAACTATGAGCTAACTTTAAAACTTGTAAAGCTCCTATAGCCTCCGCCACATGGTTGCTTTGATGACCTAGGGATATGGCCACAACCACCATAAAATTACCATTTGAATCCCTTAACACACCTCCACTTCCGGCCATGCTTGGGTTTCCCTTCGTAGCACCATCAATGTTGGCCTTATACCAACCGTTTGGAGGAAAGGTCCAACCCACACCCTCCCTACTTTTCTTGGCTAACTTGGAAGCTAAAGAAATGACCACTTTAATATTCCAATCTTTTTCTATCATTAGATCATAGGGAGTACACACCAAAGCTTCAAGGTTAAGAGCATTTTTGGGGAATCACATTAAAGTTCTCCTTTATAAGCCTAATTTTTTTTCTCAAAGACATTATTGTCCTACATCTCCTTATCCTTGAAAAGTCTACTATTATGTTATTTCCACACTCCCCAAACAACAAAAGGGAATATGAATACCCATAACCTTCGAATGAAGGGATTTTGAGTAGGGGCTTTCCATTATAAAAAGAAATCTTCAATGGTCTAGGGGAACACCCACGAGATACTCCAAAGGGCTAGTAATTTTCCCCAAATTAACGAAACAAACAGACAATGGAGAAACAGGTGTGTTGTGCCCTTAGCACACACGCCCCATTTGGAACGGGGACCCTCTTTTCTTTCGCCTCATCGGGTCTATTGGGGCTACCTCATTTTGCATGCCCCTCTTTTTTGATGTCTCACATGATCAATGTTGCTCCAAAGTTCCATCATAAATCGATCGTGTCTCCGCTTTTGGTTTTGTTGCCTTCCGGGGCCTCGGGGAATCCCTCTGGCATTTTGGCCCTGAAACGGCCTCGGGCCCTTCTGGGCCCAGGTCTCTGGGGTTCCCTCTTCGGGTTTCCCCTCTGGAAATTCCATCCCTTCGGCGTTCGCCGAGCGTCTTTCCAGACCTCGGGGTCCGCCCTGCCATCCGTCGCCTGCAACTTGCACAAATTTTTGGGGCGGCGCCTACCCCTTCGGGCCACGGTCCCTGAAAGTCTGCTTCCGAACTTCCGTCCTGGGATCACCGTCCGCGACGGCGAGCCTCTAGTGGCCTCCCGCTCCTCAAGCCTCGCCTTGGATTTTTCTGCCAGTCTTTCGTTTGTCCCTGCCTACCATGTGACCTTTCTGGGCTCGACCGTCCAGAGTTTCGTTCCTGAAATTTCGTGATGGTTCCACCATCTGAGACAGCGGATCCCTTTCGGCTTCCCGCCCTCTGCACCCCGGGACGCTCCTTGCCGTCACCGCCAGCACGAAAATCTTTAAGCGGCGGAATCCTGTCGGCTCCCCGAACTCTGGGCCCTAAACCTATTGTCGCCACCATCGCTCGATCAACGCGAAAATCTTACGGCGGCCGTCACCTGCCGTCTTCTCAGCCGCCATGTCCTAGAGCTGCTACTACCGCCGCTGACCTAATTCAAATATCACCAACTTTCCCACGGCCGTATGGGCATTTATTGCAGGTTAATGGCGGTTGGGGTATAAAATTCCCAATCTGCCGAAGTATTTTTCATAAGCAAGAATTGGAGCCAATTGAGAAGTGACCATCTGGAGCCCACAGCCTTCCACCAGCATCGCGCTTTTGCCGTCAACATCACTCTGTCGACTCCCGGTAGATCCCACATATCCCCGCTCCGCATGTTCGAGGTAGGCAATCGGTTGCCCTCCCGTTCGTCTTTTTCATGATTTTCAATGATTAAAATGAATGAACAAATTCTTAGGGAGGCATAAACAAGTAGAAAACCAAATTGCACTCATTACCCATGTCTTGAAAGTCTGCCAAACCTATCAGAATTGCCTTTGCCATCGATTCAGAACTTTTCTGGGGCGCGACTGTTCTTCGCGCAGGGCGATTCCTCACCCCGGGCCCTAGGCCCGTCTTCGCCGTCAAAACTCAAACTCCAAACATCTGCTAACGGCAATGTTCCTCTCTAGGCCCGGTCCGTCAGCTTTCCTCCCCCAAACTTCTGTTTACCTTCCGTCGAGCTTGGTCTGATAGGTGGTCCTGCCTCCCTAGCTATCGGGTCCCACTCTTTTCCCCGCGGTCAAACTCTAAACCGAGCCGGCGTCCTTTGGCCTCCCCGGGCCCGTAACCCCAGAGTTCTATCTTCGAGGTTCCGCGAGAGACTTGCGTTCCATGACGGCGAGCGTCACCCGGCACCCCGTCCCTCAGGCTCCGCGTACTTCTCCGCTTATTGAACCCTTGGCTAGTGGAATCGATCTGTATTTTTAAACCTCGCGCTCCGGGTGACGGGTTTCTATGCTCAAATTTTTGATGTTCTCGATGGTGAAGTACTGTCTGCGAGCTTCCCGATGCCGCTCGCCACCTGGACCCCAACCTTGTCACCATTGTTGGCTTGTTCTCCTGGTCTGGCGGCTTTCACGTCCCTAGGCCCTAACTCCTGGATTTTCATCTGTGGAAGTCCGTAGATCTCCTCCCGACAGAATCTTCACTCCTTCTGCCCGGTAGCTGGACCCCGGGCTTCCCTTGATCCTCTGATCTTGCCGAAACTCCTCACTGCCGTGGAAACTTCCGGGCCCGGCCGTCCGGAGTTCCATTCCCAGAACTCTGTGGTAGTTCCGCCGTCCGGGACGGCGGACCACTGTCGTCTTCCCGCCCTCCAAGCCCCGGGCCACTCCCCACCACCGCCGTTTAAATCAACAAAAATCTCATTGCGGCTGCCACCTCACGTCTTCTTAGCCATCGGGCCCCACCACGCCAAAAGACGCCAAGCCTGAACAATAAGCACACATCGGCCGCCTTTTTCCCTCTGGGTCCTGGGCCTCAGACTTCCATCACCAGATTTCTGCTCGCTATTTACCATCGGCAAGGGCCGTCTCTCAACTGCTTCCTGACTCGAGACCTCTGATGCCCCTTGGATCCACCCAAATGATCTCCAAATTGGAATCCGACTTCGACCCACGTCCCAAATTGTGCTCTTCTCTATAATGGGCCTCCTAAAACATTAAGATTTGGCCAAGAGGGGTCTCCGGGAACTTTTGGCTACATTTTCCCTTCTAGACAGCATTCCTGCAAGGGAAGTCTGGCCCTCCGAGTCTGGATTGTCCAAATGCCCTGCAACGAAGATCGATAACATATAGAGATAAGATTTATGATATGCTTGATTGATTATTTAGGTATTATCTTTGAGATATGGACTAACATGAACACTTTTGATATTTTATTGTGCTGACTCTGTCCTTGCTTGCAGAATATATGGAATCAGCTGCAGGAACTTCAGGGGCCTCCGCTGAAAAGGACAAGGGCAAGAAATCAAGAAGGACCCCTCAGGGGAAGGAAGACAAGGATCAAATGAAGTACTAGTTCCAGGGTGAGCCACTCCACTGAAAGGTCTCAATGGACTAGAAGGAGATTTCATATACAAATATCGATCAGGTTGACATAGATGAATTCACTCAGAGGGTCAAGGTCAACTCGACAATGAAGAATGCCAAATTAATACAGCAATGTGGAATAGCCTAGGCCGCTAGCTTCCCTCCCTCTCTGGTGGCACCCGAATTAGTGATGGCTTGCCGAGAAGCCTATCAAATGGACACCAGAATGATTGTGGATAAGGAGGGAAACATCCTCGCAGACATGTCACCAGATGGAATCACGAAGACATTTCACATCCCCATGTTCCAACAAATGGAGGTCCCTACATTAGAAAAATGCCAAGCGGCATGGGATGCTAATCCATCAGGGTGCAAAAAGTCAATCAACCTCCTTTGGCTTAAAGAAAAATGGGGCAACGCTGTGAAGGTTCCCCAGGAACTCTTCCGCAGTGATTTCCACGAGGACTACCTCGATCTGGTGACCATGTTGAGCAGGGTCATGGGTCTTGCAACGACCGCCTACTTCCAGGAGTGGATGGCATATTACATTGAACAAATCCTGTGGGGGAACAAGGATGTTACCACCAAGGTCTCATTCGAATGGGGAAGCATCATTAGCAACTGCTTCCATGAGTAGTTTGTCAATGTCAAGAAAAGTTCTAAATTCTACATGACCTCTTACTTGGTGTACTCCCTGGCAGGACAAAGACAATAGAGCGGGTTGTTTGTAGAACCCAATCAGGGGCATAAGCGAGGGCTAAAACCGTTTGACAAATACTCTCAACTCCAGTACCGCAACTTCAAGAAGGAGTACTGCAGGGTCAATGACGCCTTTACTGGCCACATCATCAGATTGATCACTGGAGATTTCGAGAGGAGGGTCTCCCACAGCGCCAGAGCACTCTTAAAGGAATATGCCTTCTTGTTCATCAAATTCCCCAAGTTTACCTACATTCGGGCCCAGGGTTTCACGGAATGGCCGAATAGATTGCCACCGTACCCAAACGACAAGATCATCCTCCTGGAGCTTTCTCGACAGCTCGAACACATCTAAGCAATCTTCAACAATAAACACATAGCAGGGATCTCCTACCCTATGACCCTCAGCCAGGGCCTGTACTGATTACAAACTTCCTAATGTGCTAGTAATTTTGAGAAGGAGCTCAAGGATTACCATTTCGACTGGTACACTACTCACCCGCAGATGGATCCACATGGCCATGTAAGGAAGGCACTGGGGCTGAAATATGCCCATCAATATCATATTAAAGATTTATGTGCTGACTGCAAGGATGACAAGGAGGTGCGCACAAGGCACTACATGCGCATGACAGTGATGTTCCTAAGAAGGGTGCAACCATTCCCGGTACCAGACTAGGCCGAGGAGGATGAGTCCACGATCATGCACCCAAGGTACCGTGCAGTTGCTAAACTACCAATATCGTCAATCGACTAGGATGAGCAAGAGGTCGATGACCTAGATACCATAACCCAGCCGATTCTAACTTGCACCAAGGAGTGGACTAATGGGCAGGTAGCACATCTAAAGCGCCAAGGGTCAGTCCTGACATATGAAAAGCTCAAGAGCGAGCCGAGTGCCACGAAGGACATTGCTGCCACCACGTCAACTAGCAGGACCTCCAAGTCTCCTCCAATCACTAGGTCCTAGAAAAGGAAAGGAACGGAGACCGCACAGTCTCATGATCCCAAGGAGCAAGCAAAGAAAGATACATGAGGCTCATCTCCCAAAAGACTGAAACAAATGGTGAGTACGGAAGAACCTTGACCTCCTTTGGCTCTTCCTGCTCCTCCTGTTCACTGCCCACCTCACTAGCTATGGTCACCCCATCTCCACCGGCAGTGGACATTTCTGTCCATCTTGCTCCTTCGCCCCCAGCTGGGTCAGTAGTCATCATTGATTCCTCTTCTGGCATAACCACTCCTCCTTCCTCTACTACCATGTCTCCAATTACATCCCTCCCTCTGGCAACAATAACACCGCCTATTCCTGCTGCCACTATGCCTAAGGTTCTTACAAGACACATGCAAAACCTCCCCCCTTAGCTCTCAAAGATCTTAATGAATCTAGCTCTCCAAGCAGCCCTTGCCCATGTCCTTGCAATAGCTCAACCTTCACAACCGCCAATAGGGTCGCTGGCTATGGAAGCTACAATGCAAATCTTGAAAGAGTTGGAGGAGAAAGAGCGGGAAGCCTCGAGGTCTATGGAGAAGGAGGCCGATGAATATCACGAGCACCCTGAGTATGAGCACCGAACCATTGACAAGGTGGTCTATGAGGGAGAAGAGACAGGCTCTTCCGAGAGCAGAGATGAAGAGGGTGGCTCAGATGCCAAGGAAATCATTCAGACTTTCGATGAGGACCTTGAGGAGGAGTTGGTACAACAGCTAAAGAATGTTGGGGAGGAGGCAGAGGAGTCACCACACGGTGAAGAGAGGCAGCCGCTAGAAGAGTAGCAGATAAAATATCTATCTGAGGTCGAGACCCTTGCTGTCAAAAGCCCCGAGGCCGAGGCCACTGAAGAGAAGAAAGAAGAAGGTCCCACCTGATAGTCGTCCACCAAGCTGCCGGTCAAACACCTCGTGTTCATTAGTGACTCCGATGAAGAGGAGGATGCTGCCCCAGAACAAGAAGAACCCCATAAGGAGAAGGAGACGGAGGTCTTGCCTCTAACTGAGAGGGGTGAGGGCAGCCAGGATGCACCCAAGGATAAATCTGTTATGCCTGATTGGTTGGAGGGGCAACTTGAGAAGATAACCCGAGTGCTAAAGGACCTAAGGGCGAGGTTGGAGGCCATCTTGGCTCGATCTGTGATCATGACAAAGAAGGAAAAGAAGCCCAAAGTCCGATCTAAGGTAACCATGGACACTTTCGGTTCCCCAGTGGCATAAATTGCAATGCCTACAGTTGGCCAAACTGGGGTGAGCTATAATATCTCCACCATTAACTTGGGGACAACAACTAGAGAGCAAAAGGTCGAACACTTGGAGGAGTCGGTGGCCACGGTGGTGCACCTAATAAAGCAGGACAAGGTCTCCAAGGATGAGCTTAAAGCATAGGTTCCTGCCCTAACAGACTACATACAGCAATGGTCCTCAGTGAACAATCTACCCACCACCTCCACAGCCACACTGCAGTTGCTCTCCAAAGAACAGATTGACAAAATGGAGAGAAGGAAGAACTTGGAGAAAACCACCAAGGATTTGTTCTAACAAGTCACATACGTCGAAAACATGAGAATCAGCAAGGTTGTGCAGACAGCCAACAAGTTCTTGGACCTGATCCAATCCCTAGAGGGCACTAAGAGACTCTGCACTAATTTCCCTGCAACATATGACTCCACCCTCCCAAGAATTGAAGCCATCCTTCAAATGCCTAAGGCCACGTGGGAGGAAAAGCTGGAACTTAAATAAGAAGATCACTAGCTGGTGGATGTGTGGCACAGAGACCTCAACAACTGGAATGAGAGGTTGGAGCAGATCCTTAGCATAGTGGATCTAGATATTGAGTGGATCAAAGAAATCCGGGCAGAGTGCGCTGAATATCTTAAGTTGATGATGGGCTATGATATGCCCATGGTACAAATGGATCCAAAGAAGATCAAGCCATACTTCCAAGAGAAGATGAAGGACGGGATAGCCGGAGAAGTCACAACGGAGTTCTTGAGTTTTGCTGCCTTCGCCTTTGACTGATCAGGGCTATTTAGAGACCAAGGCTCAAAGTATGACGATGATTGGAAAAGGCTGAAAGAGAACGCCAAGGAATGGAGCTATCAGGCATTACGATGTAAAATCCTTGAAATCGACAAGCTCCAGGCCGTCATCCTTAAGTACATAGAACATGCAGCTTCCGAGGAGCAAGAGGACAGCCCAGCCAAAGAAGACCTCCCTGAAGAGTAGCTATAGCAAAGGAAACAACAATCAGCTACAAGACGAAAGAGCTATAGTGTCATCCACAAGAGGACAAAATAAGGAAGAGACAGAAATATAATTTTAAATTGTAATCTATTTGGGGGTAGGTGAAACCCTATTTTGTAATGAATCTGAGCCACATAATGAGAATGAATCTTGTCCATTCATTTAACTTTTTGGAAACTATAAATAAGACACTCCTCTCATTTGCAAAAGGGAGAGTTGAGTTGTTGTAAAGGCATGCTGCAGAAATTTATAAGAAATATCATTGACTTGGTGTATTTTTTTGATTTCTCTCATGTTATTTGATTCATTCTCCAATATCAGATGTTTAGCTTAGATCTTGTTGTTGTTTAGTTAGCCGTTTACCTTCTTTGGATAAATCTTAGGAATGTTGTTGGGTGATTGTGAAAATTCCTGCCTTGTTGATGATCCCTTAGTCCTTTTTGTTGTTTACTGAAGGTAGATAACTATGCAAAGTTAGCCTAGACTTGATTTGAAGCTGCCCCAAATATTTATCTTTGATTCATGCATGTATGTGGTGGATGAAGGATGAAATATCTGCAGCCCTTAGAAGATAGCACAATTTCCATGATACTGTGAAATCCCTGGTTAAGTGGGATATTGTTTTAAGGAATTGTCTATTGTAGGAACTCCATTATCACTATTCATAGCAAGCTTCAGACATAGAAAATTTTCCTCTCCTTCACCCTTTTCCTTTTTTTTTAGTAACTAACCTATGCTAAGGTTCATTGCACATTGTAAAGACAAATCCAACAACTAAATAAAGTCCAAGATTGTTGTTTGAACCTATAGCCGGTGCATAATAACTTCCCATCCTAAAGACTCCATTCCAAAATCTAACTTCATGCTTTGTGTCTGCACTTTGTATTTTCTGTAAGACTGCCTTGTGATTCCAGCAAATCACATCAAACTACTGAGGTATCTAAGCACTGTCATGACCTGACATCCGAGAGACCTTGGGATAGTGTTCTGCAATACGATTGTGGGAGATTATCTTTCAAGAGAGGTAGTGCGCCTATGCACTGCATGTGTTGAGAAGTGCATAAAAACACCATCACCAGAACTGACGCTAGAAGGAGGGCCTTAGTGAAGATACTAAGTTAAAGGATAAAGTGAAGCTCGATCGATTCAGATCATTCTCCCCAGAAAGGTTTCAAAGAGTTGTACGGTCAACGCCAAACAAAGGAGAATTTGAAGAATTGCAGCCTCCCATAATGGCAAAGTGAGCACAAGGAAGTAGAGCCGCCTCTTCCTCTTCCTCCACTCCATCTGCCTCCATTTCACCCTCACCTTCATTTGGCTATCCTTCATCTTCCACCCAACCATCTCAAACAACATTTACACCTTCTATCTCCGGCAGCCAAGGGATTGCTCCTCTCCCAACCCTTCCGGCCCAAGGCACAGTTAAGGTAGCCATAGCTCAAGGGCAGCCCCATATTACTATTGTATTATAAATATAGCCCCAAATCCCTATTTTTCAGTAGAAAATGCTAGCTCTACCTCCCTCCATGGCTTAGCTAGCGCATAACCCTTCGCCAATACATTTTGCTATATACAATGATATGCCCAAGAATCCAGAGGGCTTTTGTTCAAAGTTCCATCCTCGCGATATGCAAAGAACAGTTGAGGAGCATATCAAAATATTTGAGACAGCGATCACTGAAATGCAAGTCAACCACGAAGACATTGCATGTCGCCTCTTTCCGCATTCGTTGGGAGAAGAGGCCTTCTATTGGTATATCAATCTGCCGAGGGGGTCCATCACCTCATGGAACTTGATGAAGAATGTCTTTTTGCAGAAATACAAGATCCCCATTAACCCTTCAGAGCTTTACCAATAGTTCATCTCCGTCATAAAGGAGATCAATGAACCTATCAGTTCCTTCAATGACCACTTCCATCGGGCTCACATGAGGCTTCAGGATCTGTACCTCCATAATGATGTGGCGGCTCTTCCGGTCTACTACACGACGTTGGACAATCTCACGTCGGCCTTGGTGAAAATGATGCGCCCACCGCCCGCTACCCTATTGGCTGCCTATGCAGAAGCCATCATCGCTAGTGCGGACTTGGAGAAGAATATCTCTGGCCCACTGCCTTCTTTGGGGCCGGTCGCCCACCCAATGCAGATCTAAGGGCTTAATTAGGCGTTTGCTCATCAAACCCCTCTTGTGAACCAGGTACCCCAATTGTCTATGGTCCCGTATCTAGGGCAGCCGTTGAATTATGCACCTCCCGCGTTTTCCTATTTATAGCCCCAACAGTAGTACAACTATTCCCAGATTGCTCCGCAATAGCAGGTGTATTCCCAACAACCCCAGGTGCCGTTGTACCTATCGGGACCAGACTTTCCTCCATCCTATCAAAATCAACTGGCAGCCTCGTCCGCTCTTCTCCAAAACTTGGCGTCGTCGCTGGAGGCGCGACTGAAAAAGACAAGCTGGAGGAGCTGACTGAGATGATCAACAAAATATCTACGGAAATGACGCATCTAAAAAATTAGAATAATCAGCTACAGGCCTCCCAGCGCAATTTTCAGACCAATCTCAATCGAGATAGCCAAGATAATAGAGACAACAGAGACAATCGAGAAGTAGGCACTTCCTCCGGGCAAAATTATGAGAGGGGACAAAACGCCAATCAAAATGCAGAAAGAAGACCTTCTCAGAGGCAGAATCGCACATGAAACACCAGGCCCAACAATGGTGGTGTCTCTATGCCATTTGATCAACCGGCAAGCAATGACAAAAAATCCAGCGGTGTATATCTGGCCGAGGCAGCCTTATCCGGGTGGTGTCGACTTCACAAAACCAGCAGACATTTCGAGCTGGATTGTCCCAAGTTCCAGACAGCTACTGAGATCTTCTAGGTGGAGGTACAAAATGCAGTCGATAATGCCAGCTATAGGGACATCGTCCCATCTGAGCCATATGATTCCTCCTGTCTCATGGTTAATCAAGCACCATTTCTGCGAGGAGACTACAACGAGCCCGAAGTCGAGCCTACTCCTATTGAGGATGAAGAAGCGCAAGAGGTAAGTAATGAACAAACCTTGGCTTAGCTCTTTGATTCAATAGATAATGGTCTGGTAGATGAAGAAGAATCATTTGTAGATGAGGTCCATATGTTTCATCAACGGTCGAGTCCTTACTTCCTTAAGAATAGACAAGTAGGCGGACCCTTTACAACCTTTACCCTGCCAAATAATTTTGCCACCCCGCCTGATCCAAATGTCAGTAACAACCCTGGGCTTCCTCATATACCTGCCCAATACCTCAACAAGAGCCAGCCTCAAAACCAGTCACAAAATCAGCCTCAAGGCCAACCTCAAAACCTGTCTAGTCAAACAAAGGTCCAAACCCCTAGTTTTGCTATAGGCCAGGCTGTTAGCTCTAAAATCGAGCAAATGGGCGAGTATGTGGTAGAAGAGTTCAAGAAGGTAAAAATTAGCTTATCTACCTTTGAATTACTCAAAGTTCCTGCCATGAGGCATGCCTTCTTTAGGGTCCTTAATGGGACTCATGCTCTAATACGACACAAGAAACCCTAGCTAGGAGGGTAGTCTTTGAAGAGCCTAGGAAAGAACCTGAGATACGGGACAATACTGAAAGGAGGAATGATGCCCCCATAAATTAGTCAGCAAATAGACAAACTGAAAAGGAGCCAGAAAGGGCTAATAGGTAGCTTTCCAAAGACCAGTTGTTTAAGAAGACCAGGGATATGGATAATGAAAGGAACAAATGTCAAATAGCTCATATAGACACGCCTATGGGCATCCTCTAGGGGAGACCAGAAACTCCCCCTTTCTTGACTACAATTAGGGTCTTTGGGAAGAACCTGCATAACTGCCTACTCAATTCAGGGGTGTCTGTCAATGTCATGCCTTTGGCTATCTGCAAAGCTCTTGGTATCACTCCCACACCGTCAAAGAGAAAGGTGACCTAGCTAGACAAAACAAAGATCAACATCATGGGTGAAATAAACCATATCCCGATACAGATTGCCGTAGACCCACGGATACAACAGGTCATTGATATTCAAGTGGCTGATATTCCCGATGCATATGGAATCATTCTGGGAAGGGAATTCACCAAGGCACTGAATGGATACACCGCCACGGACCTTTCTCACATGTGGTTGCCATGGAAGGGGCTGCCAAATCAGATCCGTATTGACCGTGAACCCCGTATGAAGTACATGATCACATAATACAATAATCTTAGTGAGGTGTTGTTTTCCGAGACCGATTTAGGGAATTACCGCCCTTTTGCCTACCAAAATGAGATCGGACTTCAGGAAGAACATGTAGATGAAGTATTGTTGGTGTTGTGTAGTCCTTCGACTGACTCTACTCGAATACCCCCAGATACAGAAACATTGGTAGAAGCTAATGATGAGCTTGATAAGGATGACAATTGGGGATTTCTCAATGGCTTCCAGGAATTCATGGAAAAGTGCGCAAGGGATCAGCTCAGCCTAGGAGCTCGAATGAATTTCCAGGATCTCTTATTACCGAACTGGTGCAGGGTTCACAATATTACACACTCTAAGTTTGATTGTTGCTTGTGTCAAGCATCAGTGGCGCATGTTAGAAAAATAACTGCTCCTCGGATGGAAACGCCAAATGAGGCACCACAAGAATTGCCTTTTGATCATAGCCTCGAATCAAAGAATTCCTCTGAGATCACAGGGCCAACCATCCAGCCGCAAGGGGGAAGAAGCTCAAACAGGTATGAAGATAAGGAATCATCTGTGTGTTGGACGCTTCAATTTGATGGATCCAAGTGCAGGCAAGGAGCTAGAGCTGGGTTCAAACTCATCAGCCCAACAGGTAAAACATTTCTCGCTACCCACAGATTACAATTTTATTGCACCAATAATGTAGCGGAATATGAGGCTTTGATCCTTGGCCTTCTTATGGCCTTGAAGAAAAATGTAAAAGTGCTACAAGTTTTTGGAGATTCCCAGCTCGTAGTTAAGCAGGTCAGGAAGTTGTATTCCTATCATGATCGGAGACTCATGAATTATAGGCATAGGGTTTGGGATCTCTTAGAGGGGCTAGATGCATTCAATATACAATTGATCCCTCATACTCAAAATCGCACAGCTGATGCCTTGGCTCAAGCAGCCAGCACTCTATAACCCCTCTCTTTGTCTGGGCTCAAGAAATTCATTATTGAGCTAACATCCACACCATCAGTCCCAGATAATATTACTCACATGCAATTCTTCAATGACGACAAGTATATCCTTCAGTTCATCACAAGCTCTGATGTCTTCGCAACTCAAATAATCAATGAGGCTGATCCACAAGAGGCCAAATTGGACATAGAGGGGGTTATCAACCTCAAAACTAATACAATCCTGAGAGGTATGGTTCAGTTGGAACGCATATTCGACTTGGATCAGATCAGAGATCAAGATCAACAAACAAAAAAGGAGGCTATAAGTAACCAGTGCCATGCACACGACCTTGGGACAACTGAGGAGACCAAAAATGTTTTTATCGACAAGGTGTGCACGCTAGAGGAAAAAAGAGGAATCACGGATGCTTTGCGAAGGTACCATGATGTGGTGGCATGGAGCTACGAAGATTTGAAAACTTATGACACTTATATCATTACACACACTATCCCTCTTAAGACGGAAGTGAGGCCATTTCGCCAGTGGCAGCACCCCATCAATGCCTTGCTGGAACCTATTGTTTATAAGGAAGTGAAAAAGCTACTCTCGACAAGAATCATTTTCCCAGTCAGGCACTCCACGTGGGTGGCCAACTTGGTCCCGGTCAGGAAAAATAATGGAGAGATTAGATTGTGTGTGGATTTTCGCAATCTAAACTACGCCTCAGAGAAAGACAACTACCCAGTACCTTCGTTGGATGAGGTGCTGCAAATCGTCAACAGCTCCCAGATGATGTTGTTCCTTGACAAATACTCTGGCTATAACCAGGTAATGGTACAATACAAGGATCGCCACAAGATGACGTTCACCACTAAGTGGGGGACATTCGCATACAGAAGAATGCCTTTCAGGCTCATCAATGCCGGCGCCACGTTCCAATGCGCCATGGATATCGCCTTCAACGACCTAATTGGCAAGTGCATAATCATCTACATGGATGATTTGACCGTATTTTCTAAGAGGCGGAGCAATCACGTCTCTGACTTATGCAAGGTATTTCAGAGATGCAGAGAGTTCGGGGTTTCCCTCAACCCCAAGAAGTGCATTTTCGGAGTGATTGAAGGCAGATTGCTCAAGCACATCATTTCAGAGCAAGGAATCTCCATTGATCCTGAACACATCGAATCCTTACTCAAAATTCAGCCCCCGAGCAGCAAGAAGGAATTAAAATCTTTCTTTGGAAAGATCAATTTTGTCCAGAAATTCATCACGGGTTTTGCGAAGATTGTCAAACCTCTCAACGCCATGCTCAAACAGGACACCAAAGTTGAATAGATGCCAGATGCCAAACAATCCTTCGAAGAAATCAAACGGGCTATCACTGAGGCGCCTGTGTTAGTTAGCCCGAATTACCTGAAGCCATTCTACATCTATTTATTTGCTTCAGAACATTCCTATGCTAGCATGTTGACCTAGAAGGACGATGAAGGAAACGAGCATCCAATCACCTTCATGAGTGCTCCCCTTAAAGATGTCGAATTGCGTTACCACAACATTGAAAAGCAGGCATACACTTTCGTCAGGGGGGTGAAGAAATTTAGACACTACACTCTACGCAACAAGGTGTTCGCCATTATCCCTGACCCAGCAGTTAAGACACTACTCATGCAAAATGAATTGGGCAAACAAAGAGCTAAGTGGGTCACCCTGCTCCAAGAGTATGATATGGAGATCCAAGCAATGAAACTGGTACGAGGGCAGGTACTCACCTGCACAATTGCCGAAATAACAGCAGAAGCTAGACTTGAACTCACGGTGCAGCAATACCAGCTTGAAGATGTCTCTCCAAGAGAATGGTACCAAGATGTCGTCTACTATTTGTTGAACCATAAGTGCCTGCCGCACCTGCAAGGAGTCCAAAAGAGGGCCCTAAGATTGAAAAGTAATGGTTACATGTTGCAGGGTTCCATTCTCTACAAGAAGAACCATGAAGGCATTTATCTGAGATTCCTTGGCAAGGAAGAAGCAGAACACATCTTGAGGGAGTTTCACAATAAATTTGGCATGGGTCACGGATCTGGTCCCTCCACGGTGCATCAAATATTGAGAGCAGGTTATTATTGGCCAACCGTCTTCAAGGATTCCCATTGCCATGTTCGTTCATATCACACATGCCAGACCGCAGCCACCAGGGAGAGGAATGGTGCTGTCCCACTGCAGCCTATGTTGGAGGTAAGGCCTTTCGCGTAATGGGGTCTCGACTTCATCGGTCTGGTAAGCCCTCCATCATCCACGGGACACAGGTACATTCTTATCGCTATTGATTATTGTACTAGATGGACGGAAGCAATAGTATGTAAGCAATGTACAACTGAAGTAGTTACTAATTTCCTAGAAAGTTTCATTTTAAATCACTTTGGTTGTCTCTATGCTTTGGTATGTGATAATGGACCCGCATTTGCTTCATTAAAATTTGCTAGTTGGGCGTTTGACTATGGAATAGCCCTTAAATTCTCATCCAATTACTACCCTTAGGGCAATGGCCTTGCCGAGTCCACAAATAAAAATCTAATTACCGTGATCAAGAAGTTGCTAGATAGGAATCCCAAGGACTGGCATACCCAGCTCCATTTCACCCTTTGGGCTGATTGCACTCGCCACAAGGCTGCCCTTGGCGATTCCCCGTTCCACCTTGTCTATGGCCTAGAGCCCATATTCCCCATCCATCCTAAGATTCCTACTCTTCAGTTCATCAACGATTTTTATAAGGGAGGAGATCGTAGGGAAGCTCAGCTAGCTGAGCTCTTACATTTAGAGGAAGTCTGAAACCGTGCAATAGAAATTTTTTCCAAACATCAGGGCGTAGTGCAGAGATGGTTCGAGCGCTGAACCAAAATCAAGGCCTTTAGAATTGCAGACCTGGTCCTATATTGGGACAAGGCCCATGAGAAGAAAGGGGGACACAACCAATTCGACAAACTTTGGCTTGGCCCCTTTCAGATAGCTAAAATTTTTGGAGATAATTTCTTCCGCCTAAAGACCTTAACCGGTGAGAATGTCCCGTTGCCAGCTTACTATCAGTCTTTGTAAACTGTCCACGAATGATTTCCTTGTTTGAACTTTGCTCAGAACTTGACCCTTAGCTAGATCTTCTTACCCACATCTCAGATCTCGCATAAAGCACATGATAATAATTTCTAAAGGACCGTACTATGGTTGTTATGACACCCTAGTGAGTGAAAAATCTTAAGTCTGCTCCAGTGACCACTGCAGTCTCAAACCCATTGTAGGCTTCAATGCTTATCCAATCAAACTAAATGGTAAAAGAGAAGTGAAATATCAAAGCAAAAAAAGAGAGAAAAAAGAACTCTAAAAAAAGGGCAATAAATGACTGTATGGGTGTTTGGATAACTCTACTGGGGCTATGGATGCCCAGCCAGTAGTAGAGAAATATCCATGAGATTGTAGCGACAACTCCATTGGGGCTATGGATGCCTAACTGGCAGTGGGGCAATGTCCAGGTTACTTTTGGTGTTAGGCAATTTATGTAGCTCAGGCAGTTGGATTCGAAACCCTGGTCACTATCCCTAGGAAAGGAATGAACTCACTACACACGCTTTTGAGATGTCCTGTAAGCTGACCCAATTAAGGATCTCATTCTCCCGGATTCATCTTTGGAAGCCACTCCTAGTCTGTGAAACCAGAGATTCTGGGTCCTGAATGAATATTTATCCCTAGAACACTCGAGAGCGTTCTCCAGCGGAGTTGCCATTTGTTGTGCCCTTAGCACACACACCTCGTTTAGAATGGGGACCCTCTTTTCTTTTGCCTTGTCGGGTCTTTTGGGGCTTCCTCATTTTGTGTGCCCTTTTTTTTTTATGTTTCGCATGATCGATGTTGCTCCAAAGTTCCATCATAAATCGATCATATCTATGCTTTTGGTTTTGTTGCCTTCTAGGGCCTCGGGGAATCCCTCTGGCATTTTGGCCCTGAAACGGCCCCAGGCCCGAGTCTCCGGGGTTCCCTCTTTGGGTTTCTCCTCTAAAAATTTTGTCCCTTCGGCGTTCGCCGAGCGTCTTTCCGGACCTCGGGGTCCACCCTCCCATCCGCCGCCTAAAACTTGCACAAATTTTTGGGGCGGCGCCTGCCCCTTCAGGCCACGGTCCCCCGAAGTCCGCTTCCTGACTTCCATCCTAGGATTGCCATTCGCGACGGCGAGCCTCTAGCGGCCTCTCACTCCTCGTGCCCTGCCTTGGCTTTTTCTGCCGGTGTTTCATTTGTCCCTGCCTGCCATTAGACCTTTCCAAGCCTGACCGTCCGGAGTTGCATTCCTGGAATTTCGTGACGGTTCCGCCGTCCGGGATGGGGGATCCCTTTCGGCTTCCCGCCCTCCACGCCCCGGGATGCTCCTCGCTGTCGCCGCCAACACGAAAATCTTTAAGCGGTGGAATCCTGTCGGCTCCCTGAACTTCGGGCCCCGAACCTGTCACCGCCGCTGTCGCCTGATCAACACAAAAATCTTACGGCGGCCATCACCTGCCGTCTTCCCGGCCGTTGGGTCCCGGAGCTGCCACTGCCGCCGCCGACCTAATTCAAACCTCACCAACTTTCCTACGGCTGTATGGGCATTTATTGCAAGTGTTAATGGCGGTTAGGGTATAAAATGTCCAATCCGCTGAAGTCTTTTTCACAAGCAGGAATTGGAGCCAATTGAGAAGTGACCATCTGGAGCCCACAGCCTTCGACTAGCGTTGCACTTTCGCCGTCAACATCACTCCATCGACTCCCAGTAGATCCCACATCTCCCTACTCCGCGTGTTCGAGGTAGGCAATCGGTTACCCTCCCGTTCATCTTTTTCATGAATTTAAATGATTAAAATGAATGAACAAATTCTTAGGGAGGCATAAACAGGTAGAAAACTAAATTGCGCTCATTACCCATGTCTTGAAAGTCTGCCAAACCTATCGGAATTGACTTCGCCGTCGATTTGGAACCTTTCCGGGGCGCGGCTGTTCTTCGCACAGGGCGATTCCTCACCTCGGGCCTGAGGCCCGTCTTCACCTTCGAAACTCAAACTCCAAACATCTGCTGATAGAAATGTTCCTCTTCGGGCCTGGTTCGTCGGCTTTCCTCCCTTAGACTTTCGTTTACCTTCCGTCGAGCTTGGTCTACCAGGCGGTCCTGCCTCCCCGGCTGCCGGGTCCCAGTCTTTTCCCCGCAGTCAAACTCTAAACCGAGCCAACGTCCTTTGGCCTGCCCAGGCCCATAACCTTGGAGTTCCATCTTTGGGGTTCTGCGGGAGACTTGCCTTCCGCGATGGCGAGCGTCCGCCGACACCCCATCCCTCAAGCTCCGCGTACTTCTCCACTTATTGAACCCTTGGCTAGTGGAATCGATCCGTCTTTTTAAACCTCGCACCCCAGGTGAGGGGTTTCTGTGCTCAAATTTCCAATGTTCTCGATGGTGAAGTACTGTCCGCGAGCTTGCCGATGCCGCCCGCCACCCGGTCCCCGGCCTTGTCACCATCGTTGGCTTGTTCTCCTGGTCTGGCAGCTTTCACGTCCCCGGGCCCCAGCTCCCGGACTTCCGTCTGTGGAAGTCCGCAAATCTCCTCCTGGCAGAATCTTCGCCCCGTCCACCCGGTAGCCGGACCCCAGGCTTCCCTTGACCATGTGATCTTGCCAAAACTCCTCGCTGCCGTGGAACCTTCTGGGCCCGACCGTCCGGAGTTCCGTTCCTGAACTCCGTGGTGGTTCCGCCATCCGGGACGGTGGACCCCTGCCATCTTCCCGCCCCCCGGACCCTGGGCCGCTCCCCGCCGTCGTCGTTTAAATCAACAAAAATCTCACGGCGACTGCCACCACACGTCTTCCCGGCCACCGGGCCTCACCACGCCAAAAGCCGCCAAGCCTGAACAATAAGCACACATCGGCCACCTTTTTCCCTCCGGGTCCTGGGCCTCAGACTTCCGCTGCCAGATTTTCACCCACTGTCTACCGTCGCCAACGGCCGTCTCTCAACTGCTTCCCGGCTCGAGACCTCTGATGCCCCTTGGATCCACCGAAATGATCTTCAAATTGGAATCCGATTTCGACCCACGTCCCAAATTGTGCTCTTCTCCATCATGAGCCTCCTAAAACATTAAGATTTGGCCAAGAGGGGTCTCCAGGAACTTTTGGCTACGTTTTCCCTTCCAGACAACATTCTTGCAAGGGAAGTCCAGCCTTCCGGGCCCGGATTGTCCAAATGCCCTGCAACGAAGATCGATAACATCTAGAGATAAGATTTATGATATGCTTGATTGATTATTTAGGTGTTATCTTTGACATATGGATGAACATGAACGCTTTTGATGTTTTATTGCGCTGACTCTGTCCTTTCTTGCAGAATATATGGAATCAGCTACAGGAACTTCAGGGGCCTCGGCCGAAAAAGACAAGGGCAATAAATCAGGAAGGACCCTTTCTGGGGAAGGAAGACAAGGATCAAATGAAGTACCAGTTCCAGGGTGAGCCGCTCCACTCAAAGGTCTCAACGGACTGGAAGGAGATTTCAGATACAAATATCGGTTAGGTTGACATAGATGAATTCACTCAGAGGGTCAAGGTCAACCTGACAATGAAGAACGCCAGATTAATACAACAATGTGGAATAGCCAAGGCCACCGGCTTCCCTCCCTCTCTGATGGCTTCTGAACTAGTGATGGCTTGCCAAGAAGCCTATCAAACAGACACCAGAACGATTGTGGATCAGGAGGGAAACATCCTCACAGACATGTCACTAGAAGGAATCACGAAGACATTTCACATCCCCACATTCCAACAAATGGAGGTCCCTACATTAGAACAATGCCAAGCGGTGTGGGATTCTAATCCATCAGGGTGCAAAAATTCAATCAACCTCCATTGGCTTAAAGAAAAATGGGGCAGCGCTGCAAAGGTTACCCATGAACTCTTTCGCAGTGATTTCCACAAGCACTACCATGATCTGGTGACCATGTTGAGCAGGGTCATGGGTCTTCCAATGACCACCTACTTCCAGGAGTGGATGGCATATTACATTGAATAGATCCTGCATGGGAACAAGGATGTTACCACCAAGGTCTCATTCGACTGGGGAAGCATCATTAGCAACTGCTTCCATGAGCAGTTTGTCAACGTCAAGAAAAGTTCTAAATTCTACATGACCTCTTACTTGGTGTACTCCCTGGTAGGACAAAGACAATACAGCGGGTTGTTTGTAGCACTCGATCAGGGGCATAAGCGAGGGCTGAAACCGTTTGACAAATACCCTCAACTCCAGTACCGCAACTTCAAGGAGTACTGTAGGGTCAATAATGCCTTCACTGGCCACATCATCAGATTGATCACTGGAGATTTCGAGAGGAGGGTCTCCAATAGCGCCAGGGTGCTCTTAAAGGAATATGCCTTCCTGTTCATCCAATTCCCCAAGTTTACCTACATCCAGGCCTAGAGTTTCACAGAACGGCTGAATAGATTGCCACGGTACCCGAATGATAGGATCATCCTCCTGGAGCTTTCTCGACACCTCCAACACATCCAAGCAATCTTCAGCAATAAACACGTAGCAGGGATCTACCCTATGACCCTCAGCCAGGGCCTGTACCGATTACAGACTTCCCAATGTGCCACTAATTATGAGAAGGAGCTCAAGAATTACCATTTCGACTGGTACACTGCCCACTCGTGGATGGATCCACATGGCCACGTAAGGAAGGCACTGGGACCGACATATACCCATCAATATCATATTGAAGATTTCTGGGCCGACTGCAAGGATGACAAATAGGTGCGCGCAAGGCACTACATACGCATGACGGTGTTGTTCCTAAGAAGGGTGCAACCATTCCCGGTACCGGACCAGGCTGAGGAGGATGAGTCCACGATCATGCACCCAAGGTACCCTATAGTTGCTAACCTGCCAATACCGTTAATCGACTGGGATGAGCAAGAGGTCGATGACCTAGATACCATAACCCAGCCGATTCTAACTTGCATCAGGGAGTGGATCGATGGGCAGGTAGCACATCTAAAGCGCCAAGGGGCAGTCCTGACATATGAAGGGCTTAAGAGTGAGCCAAGTGCCACAGAGGACATTGTTGCCACCACATCAACTTGTGGGACCTCCAAGTCTCCTCCAATCACTAGGTCCCAGAAAAGGAAAGGAATGGACACCGCACAGTCTCCTGATCCCAAGGAGCAAGCAAAGAAATATACGGGAGGCTCATCTCCCAAAAGACTGAAACAAATGGTGAGTACAGAAGAACCCCGACCTCCTTTGGCTCTTCCTGCTCCTCCTGTTGCACTGCCCACCTCACTAGCTATGGTCACCACATCTCCGCTGGCAGTGGACATTTTCGTCCATCTTGCTCCTTCACCCCCAGTTGGGTCAGTAGTCATCATTGATTCCTCTTCTGGCATAACCACTCCTCCTTCCTCTACTACCATGTCTCCAATTACATCCCTCCCTCTGGCAACAATAACACTGCCTATTCCTGCTGCCACTATGCATGAGGTTCTTACAAGACACATGCAAAACCTCCCCCCTAAGCTCTCACAGATCTTAATGAATCTAGCTCTCCAAGCAGCCCTTGCCCAGGTCCTTGCAATAGCTCAACCTTCACAACTACCAACAGGGTCGCCGGCTATGGAAGCTACAATGCATATCTCGAAAGAGTTGGAGGAGCAAGAGCGGGAAGCCTCGAGGTTTATGGAGAAGGAGGTCGATGAATATCATGAGCACCCTGAGTACGAGCACCGAACCATTGACAAGGTGGTCTATGAGGGAGAAGAGACAGGCTCTTCCGAGAGCGGAGATGAAGAGGGTGGCTCAGGTGCCAAGGAAATCATTCAGACTTTCGATGAGGACCTTGACGAGGAGTTGGCACAATAGCTAAAGAATGTTAGGGAGGAGGCAGAGGAGTCACCACACGGTGAGGAGGGGCAGCAGATAAAAGATATATCTGAGGTCGAGACCCTTATTGTCAAAAGCCCCGAGGCCGAGGCCACTGAAGAGAAGAAAGAAGAAGAGGTAGCAAAAGAAGAAGGTCCCACACGACAGCCGTCCACCAAGCTGCCCGTCAAACACCTCGTGTTCATTCGTGACTCTGATGAAGAGGAGGAGGATGCTGCCCCAGAACAAGAAGAACCCCATAAGGAGAAGGAGACGGAGGTCTTGCATCTGACTGAGAGGGGTGAGGGCAGCCAGGATGCACCCAAGGATAAATTTGTTATGCCTGATTGGTTGGAGAGGCAAGTTGAGAAGATAACCCGAGTGCTAAAGGACCCAAGGGCGAGGTTGGAGGCCATCTTAGCTCGATCCCTGATCATGACAAAGAAGGGAAAGAAGCCCAAGGTCTGATCTAAGGTAACCATGGACGCTTCTGATTCCTGAGTGGCACAAATTGCAAGGCCTACAGTTGGCCAAACAGAGGTTAGCTATAATATCTCCACCATTAACTTGGGGACAGCAACTAGAGAGCAAAAGGTCGAACACCTGGAGGAGTCGGTGGCCACGGTGGTGCACCTAATAAAGCAAGACAAGGTCTCCAAGGATGAGCTTAAGGCATAGGTTGCTGCCCTAACAGACTACATTCAACAATGGTCCTTAGTGGACGATCTACCCACCACCTCCACAGCCACACCGTAGTTGCTCTCCAAAGAACAGATTGACAAGATGGAGAGAAGGAAGAACTTGGAGAAAACCACCAAGGATTGGTTCAGACAAGTCACATATGTCAGAAACATGGGAATCAGCAGGGCTGTACAGACAGCCAACAAGTTCTTGGACCTGATCCAATCCCTGGAGGGCACTAGGAGACTCTGCACTAATTTCCCTGCAACATACGACTCCACCCTCCCGAGAATTGAAGCCATCCTTCAGATGCCTGAGGCCACATGGGAGGAAAAGTTGGAACTTAAAGAAGAAGATCACTGGCTGGTGGATGTGTGGCGCAGAGACCTCGGCAACCGGAAGGAGAGGTTGGAGAAGATCCTAAGCAGAGTGGATCCAGATATTGAGTGGATCAAATTCAGACGGAGTGCGCCGAATATCTTAAGCTGATGATGGGTTATGATATGCCCATGGTACAAATGGATCCAGAGAAGATCAAGCCATACTTCCAAGAGAAGATGTAGGACGGGACAGCCAGAGAAGTCACAACAGAGTTCCTAAGTTTTGTTGCCCGCGCCTTCGACCGATCAGAGCTATTCAGAGACCAAGGCTCAAAGTATGATGACGATTGGAAAAGGATAGAAGAGAATGCCAAGGAATGGAGCTACTAGGCATTAGGATGTGAAATCCTTGAAATCGACAAGCTCCAGGCCGTCATCCTCAACTACATAGAACACACAACTTCCGAGGAGCAAGAGGACAGCCCAGCCAAAGAAGAAGACCTCCCTGAAGAGTAGCTACAGCAAAGAAAAACAACAATCAGCTACAAGACGAAAGAGATATAGTGTCATCCATAAGAGGACAAAATAGGGAAGAGACAGAAATGTAATTTTAAATTATAATCTATTTGGGGGTAGGTGAAACCCTATTTTTTAATGAATCTGAGCCACATAATGAGAATGAATCTTAGCCATTCATTTAACTTTTTAGAAACTATAAATAGGGCACTCCTCTCATTTGCAAAAGGGAGAGTTGAGTTGTTGTAAAGGCATGCTGCTGAAATTTATAAGAAATATCATTGACTTGGTGTATTTTCTTGATTTCTCTCATGTTATTTGATTCATTCTCCAATATCAGATATTTAACTTAGATCTTGTTGTTGTTTAGTTAGTTGTTTACCTTCTTTGGATAAATCTTAGGAATGATGTTGGGTGATTGTAAAAATTCCTACCTTGTTGATGATCCCTTAGTCCATACTTTTTGTTGTTTACTGAAGGTAGATAGCTGTGCAAAGTTAGCCTGGACTTGATTTGAAGCTGCCCCAAACATTTATCTTTGATTCATGCATGTATGTGGTGGATGAAGGATGAAATATCTGCAGCCCTTAGAAGATAGCACAATTTCCATGATACTGTGAAATCCCTGGTTAAGTGGGATATTGTTTTAAGGAATTGTCTATTGCAGGAACTCCATTATCACTATTCATAGCAAGCTTTAGACTTAGGAACTTTTCCTCTCCTTCACCCTTTTCCTTTTTTTTAGTAACTAACCTATGCTAAGGTTCATTGCACATTGTAAAGCCAAATCCAACAACTAAATAGAGTCTAAGATTGCTATTTGAACCTACAGCCGGTGCATAATAACTTCCCATCCTAAGGACTCCATTCCAAAATCCAACTTCATGTTTTGTGTCTACACTTTGTATTTTCTATAAGACCGCGTTGTGATTCTATAAAATCACATCAAACTACTGAGGTATCTAAGCGCTGTCATGACCTGACATTGGAGAGACCTTGGGATAGTGTTCTACAATTCAATTGTGGGAGATTGTCTTTCAAGAGAGGTAGTGCGCCTATGCACTGCCTGTGTTGAGAAGTGCATAAAAACACCATCAACAAAGTGGTTGGCTGACTCCACTTGACACTTGCAGAGGTAACATCTATTGGGGATTTGAAATCCCCGTTTACAAAGATTTTCCACCGTAAGGACCTTATTCTGAAGCATAATCCAGAAGAAGATATTGACTTTAGGAGTCAAGTTTTTAATCCACACTTTTGACCAGAAGGGAGGGGGTGCTTGAGAAAAGGATAGTAAAGAGATAGCCGAAGAGACACAGTAGTTTCCCAAAGGTTTGTCCATCGAAACAAGAATATCATCCTGCTAGGACTGTCCCAAACTGATAGCCTTTAAGGAGGATTGAAGTTGATCCAGCTCCTAACTAATTACACATAATTTCACCAAATCTCCTTCATACCAATAATCTTTAACAAGCTCCCCAAAAGCAACTTTACATAGCTTTTCCCATCCATTAAATATTTCAATTTTGATAAGGGGTTCCTTAAAAAGCCATTTATCCTCCAAAATTCTAGCTTGATTTCCAATTCTAATGTGCCATCCTATCCCTGATTCCATAATGTTTCTACTAGCAGTCATATCATTCTAGCAAGCTCAGCCACAAGGGAGGATAGGAGAGTCCAACAAAGCTTCGAGGGACATATAGTCAGCCATATATGTTGGTGTAATTAATATTTAATTACACTTTAGAATAAATTTACTTAGGCATATTTAATTCCTAAGTTATAGGTTTTATCCTTATCTTGCTGAGCTATCCTTTTTGCTCAAGATAAGATTAATTTTATGCATCTTTTCTTTTATAAAGGAAATTATCTCTTGTAATTATTTGTACTTTGAATATATCAATTTGCACATCTTTTGCAAATCTCTACTTTTTTGTTTTTATCTTCTATGGAAGGTGATTTTTTGGGTTTGCAATTAGATCTTGGTTTCTAACATGGTATCAAAGCCTCGATTTGCAGTCCCTTCTCAACTTTTTTGGAGTACATTACAGAGCCCATTTGAGGTCCCTCGAGGGTTTCATTCCTTGAGTACATTTATGGAGCATCTTGGATCAGATCAAGTTTTTCTGTTGGATTCAGAGCAGTGGAAAAATTTAGAAATGGCTTTTATTTCATTCATTTTGGTCACCGTTTGCCAGATCTGTGAAGGTTTCAAGCTCAGTGATTTTTTTGATAGATTTAGGGGCCGCCTGATTTTTGGAGCACTTTGGGCCCAAACGAACCTTGCTGTTGGATTTGTAGCACCCAAAACCCCCTATTTTGATATAAAATTTGTCCAATTTGGACGTGCAGTCGTCTGGAGAGGCAAAAGTTTTTTACCTGAGGCCGTACGACCCCCAGGCATGCTTCACGAGGCTCAAAAATTGAGAAAAAATTAAAAAATATTAAAAAAATCAAAAATTTCTTTGAAATTTGGGATCGCCCATTATAATGGGATCTAGCACCGGGCAGCCACTAGGCAGTTGCTGGTGCACAACCGCCATCGATGGCTCTCCCATGTAGTACCATCGGGGTTTGTTTCAACCCCTAGCACCTAAACTCTCTGCCCAAGTCCTATGGGCAACCAGAGCCCAAGAGCCCACCCCCACCAAACTTTTAGCCCCAACCCTGGTGACATGGGTGGCCAAGGGCCGCGTTGAAGATCCTTGGCTGCTAGCCCCCTGGTCCCCCCAGACGACCAGGGGCTAAACCTTTTTAGCCCCTGAGGGTTTATTGGGCAGTTTTGAGATATTTTGAGGAAACAAGCATAACTTTCACATATGGCATTTTTTTGCAAATGAGATATCATTGGAAAGATGCTTCCGAGCTCTACACAATGGTATAGGTCTTATTTTTTGGTTTTTCCTTTTTAATGTATATTTCAGCCTTAGAAGTCAAATGTTACCGTTTTCACTCTGGTAGACATCTTTTTACTTGCTTATCTATTTTTTTCCTTTTTTGCGGCATTGGAAAGCTAGTTTCAACCTCTATGTAGATCTAAGGTAATTTATAGAATATTTGTACCTTATTTTATACATGCATTCTTTCTTTTCTTCGTGCAGTAGGTTTGCATTTTCGCTTATGTTTCTATAGTTTTGCATTCTCTCCTTTTGCAATCAATGGGTATTGTAGTTTTGCATTCTCTCCTTTTGCTTCGGTTCACACTTCACTTTGGGATTTTATGGTTCTTGATCCGCATTTTTTCAAATCTTTCTTAGTTTGAAGGCCATGTTTTTATGGTTAACATTCTAGAATATTGATGGTACTTTTCTTATGGATAGTTTTAGTTTTAGTTTGGAATTGACTTCGAGAGACACAACTTCTAGATTTTTTCATCATTATGGGCTTCATTCATCCTTTCATCTATTGTTACTTACAGATTCTATGGTTGATCCAGTATGTGATTTTCCAATGTTCCTTGGCATCAAGTTTGCTGTTGTATTTGTGATTCTGATATGGTATTTTTCAAACAGAAGTATCTTTCCTTGCTTGCCAAATTTGGGGTTCCAGTGTTACTTCATCAGAGTTCTTCCAGTGCTTCTTTACAGCAGTTCATCTCATTCAGGGGGGGATTTCCCACTGGGTTTTATCTCTCTTTTCATTTGGAAATGAGTACCTGATCAAGCCTTATTGTTGGGACTTATATTTGCATAATAATTTGCTTCTCCCTAAGTTGCACTTATGGGGGGGTGTTGGTGTAATTAATATTTAATTACACTTTAGCATAAGTTTACTTAGGAATATTTTATTACTAAGTTATAGGTTTTATCCTTATCTTGCTGAGCTATATTTTTGTTCAAGATAAGATTAGGTTTATGCATCTTTTCTTTTATAAAGAAAATTATCTCTTGTAATTATTTGTACTTTGAATATATCAATTTTCACATCTTTTACAAATCTCTACTTTTTGGTTTTTCTCTTCTATGGAAGGTGATTTTTTTGGTTTGCAATCAGATCTTGGTTTCTAACAATATATTTACTTCTTAAAATTTCTACCTATTCTCCACCAGGTGAGAAAGATCTCCATTTTTTTGGCTAGAAGAGTTTTATTCATAGTTTTGATTTTTTGAGACCTAAACCCCCAAAGGTTTTCAGTTTGCAAAACAAATCCCACCCTATAAGAGGTATTCTCTTTCTTTCCTCCACTCCAGACCAAAGGAATCTTTTTTTGATCTTTTCATTGGCCTTAGTGTATTTAGCAGGAATTTTGAAAAGGCTTAAAGCATAAACTAGGAGGTTCTAAAGAGAAGCTTTAAGAAGTTAAATTTTTCTAGCTTGGATCAAAAGAGCTCCTTTCCAACCTACCAACTTCTTTCTGAACCTGCCAACCAACAAATACCAAAAGGAATCTAGAGGTTTTAGGCATAATGAAAGTCCAAGATAAGAAGAAGGTAAGGATTCCACTCCACAACCAAGGATTCTTGCAATCTTGACCTATCTATGCTCAGGGGTATTGAAGAAAAAAAGGGAGCTCTTCTATCTGTTGACCATCTACCCAGTTGCCTTCTCATGCATGTCCAAATTTTTTCTCAATGTCTTAGCTTCATTCATCATAGATCTTCTCATCAACATAGTGTCATCAAAAAACTATTGGCAAGAAAAAATAAGCTTAGTGGAAGAAGGACTAAGACCTACAAGAGACCTCTGTTCAATCAATATTTTAAGATTCATTCCCAGGCATTCAAGCATTATTATGAAAAGAATAGGTGAGATAGGATTAACCTGTCTTAAACCTTTTGAATTTTGAAAGAATCTAGAAGAAGATCCATTCACAATAATAGATGTGGAAACCGTAGTAACCAACTGATTCACCAATTGAATGACTCTACTACTAAAACCAAACCCCCTTAGAATTTTGAATAAAAACTCCTAGTCAACATGGTCATAAGCTTTGGATATATCCAGCTTAAGAAAAAATGCTTCAATTTTAGATTCCACAAGTGAATGGATATTCTCATGGACTGTGACAATAGAATCTAAGACTTTCCTTCTAGGTATAAAACTATTATGTTGAGGGGAAATCAATGAAGGAAGGATAGAAAGGATCCTTCAAGTCAAGACCTTTGATATGATTTTATATAGAGAGTTGCAAAGACTAATAGGTCTGAATGCCTCAAACTCCATTGCCCTTGGTTTCTTAGGAACAAGGATCACAAAAGTAGCACTTAGTTCCTTAAGGAGCCTTCTGGATCAAAATAATTCCTTAACAACATTCATGACATCATTTTCAACAATATCCCAAAACCATTGAAAAAAGAACATAGGAAATCCATCAAGCCCATGGGCCTTATTTCCTTCAAAAGAAAAGATAGCTTTCATGATTTCCTTCTTAGAGGGGATGGCCGCAAGCTTTTCATTATCTTCCTTGTCAACAACCTTAGGGATAGCCTCTAATAAAAATTCTTGGTTATTTTGATTGATTTCCCCATTCACCAAAAGAAGGTTGTTATATAAGAGGACAACTTGTTTTTTGATGTCTTCCTCTTCCTTAAATCTCATACCATTAACTTCTATGAAAGACATTATGTTGGTAGCCCTGTGTTTAGAAGCAGATAAATGGAAGTACCTTGTATTTCTAACTCTAGTTGAAAGCCACAACACGCTCGATCTCTGCCTCCAGAACTCCTCCTCTTTAGCTATTATGTCATGCAATTTCACTAGCAACTCATTTTCTTTAACCTTATTATTTTCAATGTATCCTTCCTTCTAAATTTTGTCATGGATCTCCACAAGCTCCATTTGAAGTTTAGATTTAATACCAAAAATGTTTCCAACGGATTCTTTTTTCCATCTTGTTAAATTGCATTTGACTTCTCTCAAATTTTTATCAATTCTCAACATAGCAGTACCCAGAACATCAATATTCCACCATTTCTTGATTTCATCAAAGATAAGGGGGTGGGATAGCCACATTGTCTAAAATCTAAATGGAGATTTTTTCTTTACCTTTATAGGTTCAGCCACAAAGCTTATGGGAAAGTGATCCGACCCTACTCTAGAGAGAGCTTTAAGAGAGAAGAAATAGCTTATAATCCACTAATGAAAAATTAGAGTTCTATCTAACCTTACTTGAATAAGTTCCTTACCAATTCTTCTATTCAACCATGTATACTGAGCCCCTTGCAAGTCCATGTCAATCAGCTCCTTATTGTTGATGAATTCAAAAAGATCAAATTTACTCTCTTGATTCACCTGAGAGCATCCAAATTTCTCCTCATTTAGAAAGGGAGTATTAAAATCGCCCATTACTACCTAGTGGTCATTATCAAAAATCCTGCAGAAAGTAGAGAGCTCATTCCATAAATATTTTCTAGCTCCTTTCCCATTGGGAGCATAAATATTTGACTAAATCTACCTAAAGTTATCTCTGATATGTGTGAATTTAGTGGCCACATGATTATTTCTCTCCATCAAAGGTTCCCCTTTAATGAGGTTTTGGTTCCAAAAGGTTACAATTCTTCCTAACACACCCTCTAAACTATTTCCTTGAATCCCATGGTTTTGAAACATTTTGATCTTCTCCACCTTTTCTTTGGAAATTTTAGTTTCTTGGATGAGGAGAATATCAAGTTTATGATCCCTAACAAAATTGTGCAAAACATTCCTCTTGTGAAGGCTATTAAGCCCTCTTATATTCCAAGACATAATCTTCATATCTTACCAGGGGGTTGGAGAATCTCAAGAATGATCTTTTAAACACCATCTGCTATGTCCTAAAAGCTTTCATGCTCTCTCTGCCATTTTCCCAATCTTCTACCTTGGCTGAGCTTAGGAGCTCCATAATCCGCCTTTGCTCTTGTTCTAGTAACAACTCCACTTGGAGTATTTTGATGTTTGGTTTTCTCCTTTTTCTTAGAATGGGAGAGGACTTCTTCCCAATCAGTATCTTCTTGTCTCTCCATTTCTCTGCTAGATTCCCATTCCTTATCATACATTCTTCCTTGCTCCCAAGGGAGGGTGTCCATCTCGCCATTCCTAAGCTAATTTAGATTATCACTCAAAAGTTTGGTGTTTTGGCTCAGATCCTCAAAGGTGTCCTTGAAAAAATCTAGATTTGTTTTTCCCCCAAGTTTGAGAGGGTCACTCGCAGGGTAGCATTCAACAAACGTAGTATTCAAGATAGGAATGCCAATATCCAGAAATAGACTCTAGATAGGAATGTCCTCCAATCCAGGATACCCATTTTCTTTGCCTTCTAATAAGATCTTAAGAGTGGAGGAAACAATGTCCTCATCCCTTTTACCTTCCTATGCACTCTCCAATGTTTTTTCATCATCCTCCTTAGGACCAACATTATCTTTTGCCCCTATTTGGTGATTCTTTTGCACATTAGGATCCTTAGGTTCTATTTCACCATTTAAGTTAGAGGTATTCCTCTGAGTATTGTGTTGCCTTCCAACATCCTCATTAAGGGTATTGGTATTTCTTTCTTGTCCTTCCCCATCAGATTTGTTTCTCTAGACAGTCTTAGGGTTCGACTGGTGGTTTTCTTTTTCTTTTTACATTTAAAGCAAGCAAAGGGAATGGACTCAAACTCTACAGTTTGCGTCTAGGTTCCCAACTTAGATTGAATATCTATTGAAGAAGGAAGGTCAACATTTTGTGAAACCCCCACATAGATTCGAGAAAACATTAATCACTTTCTAGATGATGTCATAGGATCAATAGACAAGAGTTCTCCAAAAGAACTAGCAATTCCATTGAAAATGTCCTCATTCTAGTATTCCAAAGGGAGACCCAGGAGTCTAGCCCAAACTAAAACATTCTCAAAAATAGATTCAAAGAGATCTAGACAAGAGGTCCACTTCTTGAGGGCCACGGAAGATTTTCCAATGACCCAAGGTCCACCACTCCTCACAGCCAAAATATCATCCTTGCAGGTGAACTCAAAGGCAAAGAAACCTCTAGGAAGAGTAGCCACCGTAACCTTCTAATTGGTTCTCCACTTATTTTTGACAAACTCCCTAACCACCTCAACATTTGGTCTAGGGCCAATGAACTTTCCAACCAGGACTCTTTCCATCAAAACAATATCATGATCAATAATAGGATCAACCACAAAGATGGAAAAATTACCTTTCATTGGGTCAAAAAGATTACTCACTAGAGGGAAAATCAATTTACCATTTGGCTTAACACCAAACAATGAAGACCAATGTTTGTGATTTGCTCCTTCCCTATCAGCGGTCCCTACCACTTCATTGAAAATTTCACCTTTTTGTCCTTCAGGGGACCACCCCAAATTTTTCTTTCCTCCCAGGTCCACCTGAATTTTGTTTCCAGTGTCCTCATCAAATTCATCTCTACCTTTCTCCATATTTAGAACATGCGCTGATTCTACCCGGGATAACTCAAATCCTACTCCACGACCTACTCCATTGTTCAGAGATTTGAAATCCTATTTTTCCCATTCATGCTCCACAGTCTCGCCCATTGCTATTTTTTTATTGTTGATGTGAATAGGTTTGTAAAGGGGTATATGTAGGATCATCGTGGAAAAAATAGGAACTTAAGTGGCAAAAAATTTAGAAAAATCAAAGTTAGGCAACTTGACATAAAATTTTGAATAAGTTATCCATATTATTTCAAAAATATGTAAGAATAGAATCTATAGAAAATTGAATGTAGTTTCTAAACTACTAGGTTTGTTTAAAAAAAAAATCTATTTGGTGAAAATTTTAAATTTCAATGCAGTGGTACTTAAATTTTAGGGAAAAAATAAGTAAAGGTGTCTATCTAACTACCCTAACCACAATAAATTGATTTTTTTATTTATAATATTTTAGATATAAGTAGAGGACTCATGCCCAAATGTGACGCATATTTTTTGTAATTTTTTTCCAAGTAAATAATTATTTATGAATTTTTTATTACAACTTTTAAAAAATTATAAAAACTCATATGTCTAACCACCTTAACTTGGTCAAAACTTCATGAAATTCATTTTTTATTTTTTAATCATATAGTATGTGAAGCATAGAATGTGACACATGTTTTGGATTCAAAAAATGTGATACTGTTTGAAAGCTATAGATGTTTTTCATTCAAGACTTTTGTCGTAATTTGAATAGAAAATGAATAATAATTACTTATTAAATTCAAAGTAAAGCATAATTTATATCGGTAGAAAGTTGAGAATCTCCTTTAAAAACCCTTTTTGTTTCATCAATTTTGGGTAAAAAAATAGTTGTCAGCCACATACCCATCATATTGCCACTTTTTGGCCCATCATGATCCTGCACATACCCAAAAAGAGGTTATTTCTATGTTAAATATATTAACAAGACCCTATAAAAGTGTGAAAGTGTGTTACAACACTTTACAAAACTTAACGTACCACTTGAATTCTTTTAATTTCCTAGGGCCCAAGACTTAAGGTGAATGTGTTGACCATATTACAACACTAAATCAAGAGAGATGCTTCAGATAGACCTAGATTACCCCACGGAGGTTGTTACGCATGTGGTGGTGAGAACTATGCTAGTGTGTGTTCTAAGAGAGAAAATAATTAGAAATATAGAAACCAATATCATATTCACGTGGTGGTTGATAATTACCAAGCTGATTTCTAGGCTACAATAATCTAGTTCATGGGTAAGACTTTTGGATGTCTTGTTTCTATCTTAATTGATACAGGATCCACTAAGTGTTTTGTAGACCCTCCTATTATTTCAAAATTATCTATTAAGCCAGGATATATGGCTAGTTTATCGAAGGTTCCATATGGAAACTAGGTAGAGAGAATAGTAGAGCAATGTCTAGCCTACAACGAACTTGAACTTCCTAGCTTTGTGACACTGGTTAACATGTATGTAGCACCCCTAGGGTCATATGACGTACTCTTGGGAATAAATTAACTTATTGAGCATAAGTCCATTGTATATTGTGAAGAGAAAATAGTGAAATTTTTAGATAATCAGGGTAATCGTGTTGAGATTTATGGTTTAAAGAGGTCCTTAGAACTCAGACAGATCTCTGCCATGTAGTTGAAGAAGGATAGCAGAATACGGTGCACTATCTATGCAATAAAGGTCAGGGACATCGATAGCTCAAAGTTGTCAGCTAATGATCATCCTATTATGAAGGAATTCCAAGATGTTCTTCCTAATGAGCTGACTGAGCTACCACCTAAATGAGACTTTTATTTCTCAATAGACTTGCTACCTGGAATTAACTGTCAGTCAAAGGCACCATACAGAATGAACATTACTGAATTGTATGAACTAAAGGCTTGGTTGTTGTTGTGCATGTTTTGCACACATGCCATGCCATAAGTAGGGACCCCCTTTTTTTTGCTCTTGACAGGCCGCTTTGCTCCTGTCTTGTTTTGCGTGCCCCATTTTCCAAGTTCAAATTGATCATGTGCCTTCAAACTATCAAATCCCCTACCCAAATTCACCTACTTGGGGTATTCAAATCTATAGAGAAATGAGGTCCACTATCCCCTTTTCTACCTTTTGTCTTGTTCTTGCTGTTTCAGAATATCCGTAGACCCCTGTCGCTCCCGTTTCCACAATTTTGACTTTGGGGCCAACTTTTTGGTGGATTTGGGATGTGTTTGAAGTGCGTAAATAAACTACCAAGGTTTCGTCAATGTTCTGTTAAGTTTCGATGGTTTCGAAACTTTCCCTCCAGAATTCCCTTCCTCCTTGGCTGTTTGGAAACATTCGTGGACCCCTGTCGCTCCAGTTTCCACAATTTTTACTTTGGGGCCAACTTTTGGTGGATCTAGGATGTGTTTGAAGTGCGTAAATGAACTGTCAAGGTTTCGTCAATGTTCCGTTAAGTTTTGATGGTTTCAAAACTTTCCCTCTAGAATTCCCTTCCTCCTTGGCTGTTTGGAAACATCCGTGCACCCCCATCGCTCCTGTTTCCACATTTTTGAATTTGGGGTCACCCTTTTTTGGATTTGAGATGTGTTTGATGTGCTTAAATGAACTGCCAAGGTTTCGTCAACATTCCGTTAAGATTCGATGGTTTGGGAACTTTCCCTCCGAAATTCCCTTCCTCTTTGGCTATTTGGAAACATTCATGGACCCCCGTCGCTCCCGTTTCCATATTTTTGACTTTGTGAGCAACCTTTTTTGGATGTGGGATGTGTTTGAAGTGTGTAAATGAACTGCCAAGGTTCTGTCAACGTTCCGTTAAGTTTTGATGGTTTCGAAACTTTCCCTCCGGAATTCCCTTCCTCCTTGGCTGTCTTGAAATATTCGTGGACCCCCATCGCTCCCGTTTCGACAATTTTGACTTTGAGAGCAACCTTTTTCGGATCTGGGATGTGTTTGAAGTGTGTACATGAATTGTCAAGGTTTCATCAACGTTCTGTTAAGTATTAATGGTTTCAGAACTTTCCCTCAGAAATTCCCTTCCTCCTTGGCTGTTTGGAGACATCTGTGGACCTCCGTCGCTCCCGTTTCCACATTTTTGGATCTGGGATGTGTTTGATGTGCTTAAATGAACTACCAAGGTTTTGTCAACATTCTATTAAGTTTTGATGGTTTCAGAACTTTCCCTCTGGAATTTCTTTCCTCCTTGGTTGTTTGGAAACATCTGTGGACCCCCGTCACTCCCGTTTTAACATTTTTAACTTTGGGGGCAACCTTTTTTGGATCTGGGATGTGTTTGAAGTGCGTAAATGAACTGCTAAGGTTTCATCAAAGTTTGGTTAAGTTTTGGTGGTTTCAGAGTTTCATCCCCCTTTTGTTGTTTTGGAACATCCGGCGACCACCTCCCTTCCGCCCTCCAGAGCCTAGCCCCTCGGTGGCCATTTCTGGGACTCCACCTCTTTAAGGCCATTTTGAACATCTGGCAGCCACCTTCCTTCTGGCCTCTGAAGCTCAGCCCCTCTGTGGTCGTTTCTAGGACTCCGCCTCTCCATGGTCGTTTTGAACATCCAATGGCCACCTCCCTTTGGCCTCCGGAACCTAGGTCCTCTATAGCTGTTTCTGGAAGTTTGTCCCCCTTCGGCCATTTGGAACATCTAGCAGCCACCTCCCTTCTGGCCTTCGGAACCCGGGTCCTCTATGGCCATCTCCAGAAGTCCGTCCCCGTTTGGCCGTTTGGAACATCTGGCGGCCACCTCCCTTCCGGCCTCCAGAACCCAGCTCTTCCATGGCCGTTTTTGGAAGTTCGTCCCCCTTTGGCCATTTGGAACATCCAGCGGCTATCTCCTTCCTCGCCTCCAAAACCTGGGCCCTCCATGGCCATTTATGGAAGTCTGTCCCTCCTTGGCTATTTTGAACATCTGGGAGCCTCCCTTCTTCCTGGTTGTTTTGAACATCCAGGAGCCTCCCTTCTTCCTAGCTATTTTTTAACATCTAGGAGCCTCCCTCCTTCCTGGTTGTTTTGAACATCTAGGAGCCTCCCTTCTTCTTAGTTGTTTTTTAACATCTAAGAGCCTACCTTTTTCCTAGCTATTTTGAACATCCAGGACCCTGCCTCCTACCCGGCTATTTTGAACATCCAAGAGCCTCCCTTTTTCCTAGCTGTTTTGAACATCCAAGAGCCTGCCTCCTTCCTGGCTGTTTTGAACATGGAGGAGCCTCCCTTCTTCCTAGTTGTTTTGAACATTTAGGAGCCTACCTCCTTCCCGGCTATTTTGAACATCCATGAGCCTGCCTCTTTTTTGGTTGTTTTGAACATGGAGGAGCCTCCCTTCTTCCTAGTTGTTTTGAACATTTAGGAGCCTACCTCCTTCATGGCTGTTTTGAACATCTGGGAGCCTCCCTTCTTTCTGACTATTTTTTAACATCCAAGAGCTTGCCTCCTTCTCGGTTGTGTTGAACATCTAGGAGCCTGCCTTCTTCCCAGTTATTTTGGCTTCTGACTGTTGTCTGCCTTCTGGCTTTCTTCCACCCTCTGGCGCTCACACCCTTGAAGCACACATTAATATTTATGGCCTAAATTAGCTCCAAATATAAATATCGAGATATTTTGATGATGCATGGATAGATCTAACAAGGAATTTGTAGGTTTGACTGACATTTTCCTTAACTCATGTATAAATGCACTTACAACACTTTGTGTTTGCAAGAGTCAAAAAACCTTTCATAGGTCTATCAAAGAGGCCCATTGAGGGAGTTGTCCCACTTTTTTCTAGATGATGATGATTTCTAAGGAGCTTTCTGCCCGAATCAGGGGCCACCAATCCATTGATGCCAATCGTTCACAAGCTCATTTGATCAATGGAAGAAAACTGCAAGCACATCAAGCAAAAGACAATTTTCAGGCAGTTTCAGCTATAGTGAAAAGGGAAATCAACTAAATGATGAAATTGCTACAGTGACTGCACTAGATGACAAAATAGAGAAAAGACAAGGAATGTATTTTAAATTGCTAGATAATGGAGGGTAGGTGAAACCCTATTGTAAATCAAATTTGGGCCATTCGATGTAATTGAATCCTAGCCATTCATTTAGGTTTTGGAAAACTATAAATAGGGGCTTTCCCCTCATTTGTAAGGGTTGGAGAGCTATTGTAAAAAGCATTTTGCAGTAATAGAAGACAACTTTGCATAATTTTATGGATGTTCTCTTTAAATTTGCTCATCTTGCATAAATGGTTCTACTTCCATATTAATTTTAGTATTAGTTTCTTGAATGAATGTCATGATGGTGTTGCTATTATAGTATTTGATGAACTTCCAGCTCATGCTTTTTATGGTTTATTGATGATGAATCACTTTTCAAAGCTAATTTGAGCCTCTTTCATTTATTGCTGCAACTTAGTTCAATTGCATGTAAATGATGTCTGTATGTGATGTGAAAATCTGCAGTCCTTAGAAGATTGCACTGGTTTTGTTTAGCTGTAGGTTTCTCTTGGTCAAGCAAAACTCATTTTAGGAAGTTTGTCTACTGTAGCAGCTACCATTGTTACTGTTCATTCATAGCTTAGGATTAGAATAGCTTTCTTAACCCTTATCATTTTGCTATTTCTTTTAATCCTTGGTTAGAGTAGGACCCAAAGCATCACCATGAAGCTAAATCAGATGAACTTGATGAGTTTCAGCTTGTTGTTTTGAGTGGACAGCCATTGTTTATTCACTTCTAGCACTTTGAAACTACATTTGCAAACCCAATTTTTCATGCTTTGTAACTCATCTATAAGACCACCTTGTGATTCCAGCAAATCACATCAAACAACTGAGATATTCTAAGCACTGTCAAGACCTGACATTAAATACCTTAGGATAGTGTTCAACAATCTGATTGTGGAAGATTGTCTTTCAAGAGACGTAGTGCATTTACCCATTACCTGTGTTGAGAAGTGCATAAAAAACACATCAACAAAATGAGCGCTAGAAGGAGGGCTGACATGTTGAGGTTATAAAGTTGAAAGTTTGAAATCAAAAAGAGCACTTTCAAAGAAGAAATATGAGATAGGGAGATCTCTTTCAATGCTAAAAATTAGAAAATTTTGAAGGTAAAAGAAGCTGAGTCAAAATGGAGTAGCATGCACAAATTGACATCACTTAGCTGCATGCAAATTTGAACAAGAGACTGAAGAAGCCATTGCAACAATTTGCATTGGCGGATAGATGTCAGATGCATTGCACTCATAGGCACAATGAACTGCGATGTCTCACATTCTTGAACAGAATTGAAAAAGTCTTGCAAGGAGAAATCCCCTTATGGGAAATCTATCTGCCTTTAGCCCTTGTAGACCTGGAGGAAGAATTGACAACCATGGAAGCCAAGGCATTCAAGGAGCTGATCCAAGAATATTTGAGCAGCAAAGATGGACCAAGATTGGAGGAAGTACTAATGAAAAGTTGGTGTAGATTCACAATGCACCACATTCAGAATTTACATGCCCATTATGTGACAATATCATCGCTCAAGCCAAGGGTTGTTCGAACAAGTTGAAGCAGCCAACTCTCAATGAGAAGTCATCCCACGAGGCAGAAGAGCTATCAACATCTGTAGGACAACACCTTGAAGATGAACCAACTAGTTGGACACAAGTTGGTGTTGGGACAACAGACATAGAAAATGAAAACCAAGGGGGAGGAGCTGAAAGTCTTGGGACAACAAAGTGCATTGATGAAAATCTAATTGTAACCAGTTTAGTAGACTTTCCCTCCATTGAAGAAGAGCAGTCCTCCACTCAAGAAGAGGAACAAATGGCAATTGAAGATGAATAGGAAGAAGAAAAGGTTGACAACCTTGGAGCAACAAAAAATTATGAGGAAAGTATAAGTGAAATCAAACTAGAAGACCTCCATTTCACCAATGATAGTGATCGAGGATCTAAAAATGTAGATTTGGAGGAGTGGGAGCAACCACTTGCCATGGCTATCTACCATCAAGCTTCTTTTTTGAATGATGATGAGGACCCAGTAGTAGAAAGATATGACCAACTTGTCTCCAGGTTGGAAAAGGATTAGTCAGAGCTGAAATACCAAGTGGACTTGGAGGTGTTGTTGCTACCGAATTGGTGCAGACTTCATGATTCATCACACTCAGAGTTCACATGTGAACTGGGCCAAAAAGTCATCAAACAAGTCAAAGAACAAGCAAGGTAGCCAAGTATCCAACCTCCTCTGCTTGCTACCCATATCGAAGAAGAAGACCAAATATCTAAATCAAGTGATGGCTTAACTGAAGGCAGACCTCAAGAGCATGCTAGGACATCAATAGAAGAAGGACAACAATACAGTCTCAGACTTTCGAGTGATGAAGTAGATCAAGTGGGAATGTTGTCCACCAGTCACCGAGGAGTTCTTCCTCTTGAAGAGCAGTTGTGTACCATGGATGATGGGCCTTTTAGTGAGTCTTCGGAGGAAAATTGTGAAATAGACTTTGGTCCCCTTAAAAATGTGCCATCAATTGATGACTTATTTCCATTGGCAGCTGCACTACAGAGGTATGCTCATGTCGAGGAAGAGCACATCCCAGAAGATAATAGTGATGAATACATGCTCCTTGAGCCCTTGAACAGTGATGTACTAGAGTGTTCAGATTGGGAGAGGAGCTCCTTCTCCATTTACAGTGATAGTGAGCAAGAGGAAATGAGTCAACGCCATGATGAGATGCATGAATAGAAAAAATAAAAAGACAAAGGCTGGGGTGCTGAGATAGTTGCTAACAGAGATGAAGCACTCAACCAACTATAAGATGCAATTTGGAGTCCTTCTGCCATGATCGTTGTTGATCCTCCTTCGTATTCAAATGGCTACAATAGGACAGATTTGTGCATGTCATTGTCCCACGATGTTGAACACCACATAAATAAGGACAACCCTTTGGGGAAGGGGATGAGACAACATGCTACCCCTTGGGGACAGTAACCAAGTGGATCCCAAGTTTACAAATGATCAATGTGGAGAGATATTTCTTTTTGAAGAACTTCCAACTGGGGCTATAGGTCCCATTGGTAGAATGGAAGAGTTGTTTGCTACCCTGTCCTCCCAACCTTATACAAGCTTAAGGTCCATAGTGTTGCACCCTCCACTGCGCCCGCTTGAGGCTGCCAATGCAATGATCAATGATGTTGTGCTTGCTTTCGACTGTCCAACACTACCACCTCTGTGTGATGACATCTAGGTTCTATCCTTTCTTGCTCTAGTTAATTTTCATAGCTACAATTATTATTTTGATTATGGGAATGAGGGAAAATGAACATGTTTATGGATTAATCATGGGTTCAATGAGCCTCCTCAATTGCTGATTTTTCATGATGACATGATTGAACTTGAGTGCTACAATGTTGAACTTCCTTTTTCTGAATATAAAGATAAATTTGCATGGTTAAGAATGATAACGATTGCCCGTTTGCTTGTGCATACATTGCAAAATCCAATGAACGTTAATGTCAGCTTTCCCTACCTAAACATAGTTCATTGTAAATATCTTTGTACATAGCCTGTTTTGAGCAGTATAGGTTTCTTGTAAATACTGCGCTTTCCTGCTTCCCTTAGGTTGGTTGGTTTGTGTAGGTTGCTTGCTTCATTTGCTTTTCGTTTGCTTTCGCTTTGCTGTTGTTTTGCTCGGGGTCCCTCTGATTTTAGCTAGGCACGTTTGTGTGCACAACAACCATACTTATCGCCTGGGGTTGTTCCACATATTTATTTGTCAAACTCTAATCAAGTCTTCAGAGTGGATGGTGAAAGTCTTTTGTTAGTGTCAAGTGATTTGGGTGTTTGATTCAAAGAGGATAAGTTGTTGGTTTAGTCTGACTCTAACGTATTCTGAAATCTTACAGCTCTTACACATCTTAAGAATTTGACGGTCACTGTAGGGCCTTTTGTGAAGTCTAGTTAAGTGAAAAATCTAAAATTCTGCTCAAGCGCCACTGTGATTCTTGCTTGCAAGCTTCAATGCTTGCGAGTTGAAATAAAAGAGCTGAAAAGAGAAAAATAAGAAAGAAAGAAAGAAAACAATGAAAATTAAAAGAAAGAAAAAATTCATTTTTTTGGGAGTATTCGAACAACTCTACTAGGGCTATAGACGCTCAGTTTGCAGTACAGCAATGTTCGAGAGAATTACAACAACAATCTCATCAAGGCTATGGACGCCTGAATGGCAGTGAGGAAATATCCCAAATACTTTTGGAGTTGGAATAAACTACGTAGCTTAACTTGATGGAGCTTGGGTTCCTATAGCAACTAAAGGATGGGAATTAACGTAATTGCACACACTTGGATTTTCAACATATTGAAGGTTGGGTTGGCTAGTGGTTTTGATCCTTTGGTTGGGCGTCTGGTTTGTTTGCCCTAGCATGAAGGTCGAAACCAGATATTTTAGGTTTGTGATTCCAGTTTGTCATCAAAATGCTCTGAAGCGTTTCCCCAGTGAGTCACCATTTGTTGTGCATGTTTTACACACACGCCCTGCCATAAGAAGGGACCCCCTTTTTTTCGCTCTTGATAGGCTGCTTTCCTCCTGTCTTGTTTTGTGTGCCCCATTTTCCAAGCCCAAATTGGTCATGTGCCTTCAAACTATCAAATCCCCTACCCAAATTCACCTACTTGGGGTATTCAAATCTACAGAGAAATGAGGTCCACTATCCCCTTTTTTGCCTTTTGTCTTGTTCTTGCTGTTTTGGAACATCCGTGGACCCTTGTCGCTTCCGTTTCCACAATTTTGACTTTGGAGCCAACTTTTGGGTGGATCTAGGATGTGTTTGAAGTGCGTATATGAATTACCAAGGTTTCGTCAATGTTTTGTTAAGTTTCAACGGTTTCAAAAAAATTTCTCTGGAATTCCCTTCCTCCTTGGCTGTTTGGAAACATCTGTGCACCCCTGTTGCTCCCGTTTCCACAATTTTGACTTTGGGGCCAACTTTTTGGTGGATCTGGGATGTGTTTGAAGTGTGTAAATGAACTGTCGAGGTTTCATCAACATTCCATTAAGTTTCGATGGTTTCGGAACTTTACCTCTGGAATTCCCCTCCTCCTTTGCTGTTTGGAAACATCTGTGGACCCTCGTTGCTCCCATTTCCACATTTTTGATTTTGGGGTCACCCTTATTTGGATTTGAGATGTGTTTGATGTGCTTAAATAAACTACCAAGGTTTCATCAACATTTCGTTAAGTTTCGATGGTTCTAGAACTTTCCCTCCGGAATTCCCTTCCTCATTGGCTGTTTGGAAATATCCATGGAACCTCGTCACTCCCATTTCCACATTTTTGACTTTGGGAGCAACTTTTTTTGGATCTGAGATGTGTTCGAAGTGTGTAAATGAACTGCCAAGGTTTCATCAATGTTCCGTTAAATTTTGATGGTTTCAGAACTTTCCCTCTAGAATTCCCGTCCTCCTTGGCTGTTTGGAAACATCCCTGGACTCCCATCGCTCCCGTTTCCACATTTTTGACTTTGGGAGCAACCTTTTTTAGATCTGTGATGTGTTTGAAGTGCATAAATGAACTGTCAAGGTTCGTCAATGTTTTGTTAAGTTTCAATGGTTTTAAAACTTTCCCTCTAGAATTCCCTTCCTCCTTGGCTGTTTGGAAACATCCATGGACCCTTGTCACTCTCATTTCCACATTTTTGACTTTGGGGTCACCATTTTTTAGATCTAGGATGTGTTTGATGTGCTTAAATGAACTGTCAAGGCTTCATCAATGTTCCGTTAAGTTTTGATGGTTTCAAAACTTTCCCTCCAGAATTCTCTTCCTCCTTGGCTATTTGGAAACATCCATGGACCCCCGTCGCTACCATTTTCACATTTTTAACTTTGGGGGAAACCTTTTTTAGATTTGGGATGCATTTGATGTGCTTAAATGAACTACCAAGGTTTTGTCAAAATTTTGTTAAGTTTCGGTGGTTTCAGAGTTTTGTCCTCCTTTTGTTGTTTTGGAACATCCGGCGGCCACCTCCCTTCCGGCCTCTGAAGCTCGGCCCCTCCATGGCCATTTCTGAGACTCCGCCTCTCTATGGCTGTTTTGAACATCTGGCGTCCACCTCCCTTCCGGCCTCTAGAGCATGGCCCCTCCATAGCTGTTTCTGGGACTCTGCCTCTTCATGGATGGTTTTGAACATCCGGTGGCCACCTCCCTTCTGGCCTCTGAAACTCAAGTCCTTTGTGGAAATTTCTGGAAGTCCATCCCCCTTTGGCCATTTGGAACATCCAACGGCCACCTCCCTTCTGGCCTCCGGAACCCAGGTCCTCCATGGCCATCTCCAGAAGTCCATCCCCCTTTGGCCATTTGGAACATCCTATGGCACCTCCCTTCTAGCCTCCGGAACCTGGGTCCTCCGTGGCCGTTTCCGGAAGTCCATCCCCCTTTGGCTGTTTGGATCATCTGGCAGCAATCTCTTTCCCGGCTTCCAGAACCCAGGCCCTCTGTGGCCATTTCCGGGAGTTCATCCATCCTTGGCTATTTTGAACATCTGAGAGCCTCCCTTCTTCCTGGTTGTTTTGAACATCCAGGAGCCTGCCTCCTTCCTAGCTGTTTTGAACATCTAGGAGCCTTCCTTCTTCCTGGTTGTTTTGAATATTCAGGAGCCTACCTCCTTCTTGGCTGTTTTGAACACCCGGGAGCCTCCCTTCTTTCTAGCTATTTTTTAACATTGAGGAGTTTGCCTCCTTCCCAGTTGTTTTGAACATCCAAGAGCCTCCCTTCTTCCTAGTTGTTTTTTAACATCCAGGAGTTTGCCTCCTTCCCAACTATTTTGACATCCAGGAGCCTGCCTCCTTCCCAGCTATTTTGGACATCCAAGAGCCTCCCTTTTTCTTGGCTGTTTTGAACATCCAGGAGCTTGCCTCATTCCCGACTATTTTGAACATCCAGGAGCCTCCCTTCTTCTTGGTTGTTTTGAACATCCAGGAGCCTCCCTTCTTCTTGGCTATTTTGAACATCCAGGAGCCTGCCTCCTTCCCGGATGTGTTGAACATCAGGGAGCTCGCCTTCTTCCTGGTTGTTTTAGCTTCTCTCCACTGTCTGCCTTCTAGCTTTCTTCTGCCCTCTAGTGCTCGCATCCTTGAAGCACACATTAATGTTTATGGCCCAAATGAGCTCTAAATATGAATATCAAGATATTTTGATGATGCATGGATAGATCTAACAAGGAATTTGTAGGTTTGACTGACATTTTCCTTAACTCATGTATAAATGCACTTACAACACTTTGTGTTTGTAGGAATCAAAAAGCCTTCCGTAGGTCTATTAGAGAGGCCCATTGAGGGAGTTGTCCTACCTTTTTCCAGATGATGATGATTTTTAAGGAGCTTTTTGCCCGAATCAAGGGCCACCAATCCATTAATGTCAATCGTCGATAGGCTCGTTTGATCAACGAAAGAACACTACAAGCACATCAAGTAAAAGATAATTTTCAGGCAGTTTCAACTATAGTGAAAAAGGAAATCAACTAAATGACGAAATTGCTACAGTGACTGTACTAGATGACAAAACAGAAAAAAACAAGGAATGCATTTTAAATTGCTAGATAATATAAGGTAGGTGAAACCTATTGTAAATCAAATCTAGGCCATTCGATGTAATTGAATCCTAGCCATTCATTTGGGCTTTGAAAAACTATAAATAGGGGCTTGCCCCTCATTTGTAAGGGTTGGAGAGCTATTGTAAAAAGTATTTTGTAGCAATAGAAGACAACATTACATGAATTTATTAATTTTCTCTTTGATTTTTCTCATCTTGCATGCATGGTTCTACTTCCATATTAGTTTTAGTATTAGTTTCTTAAATGGATGTCATGATGGTGTTGTTATTATAGTATTTGATGAACTTCCAGCTCATGCTTTTTGTGGTTCATTGATGATGAATCACTTTGCAAAGCTAGTCTTAGCCTATTTCCTTTATTGCTTCAACTTAGTTCGATTGCATGTACATGATGTGTGTATTTGATATGAAAATCTGCAGTTCTTAGAAGATTGCACTGGTTTTGTGTAGCTGTAGGTTTCTCTTGGTCAAGAAAAACTTAATTTAGGGAGTTTTTCTACCATAGCAGCCACCATTGTTACTGTTCATTCATAGCTTAGGATTAGAATAGCTTTCTTAACCCTTTTCCTTTTGCTATTTCTTTTAATCCTTGGTTAGAGTAGGACCCAAAGCATCACCATGAAGCTAAATCAGATGAACTTGATGAGTTTCAGCTTGCTGTTTTGAGTGGACAGCCACATTTTATTCACTTCTAGCACTTTGAAACTGCATTTGAAAACCCAACTTCCCATGCTTTGTAACTCACCCATAAGACCACCTTGTGATTCCAGCAAATCACATCAAACAACTGAGATATTCTAAGCACTATCAAAACCTAACATTAGAGACCTTGGGATAGTGTTCTGCAATCTAATTATGGAAGATTGTCTTTCAAGAGAGGTAGTGCATCTACCCATTACCTATGTTGAGAAGTGCATAAAAAACACTTCAACAATTGCAAGAGTTTTCTAACCAAGGATTTATTAGGCCAAGTGTGTCTCCATGTGGAGCACCTATCATATTTGTGAAGAAGAAGGATGGGACCTTAAGGTTGTGTGTTGATTACATAATGCTTAACAAGGTTACCATAAAAGATAAATATTGATGCAAGAGCATTCAGTGGTGTAAGGGCAATCCTACATCACCCAAAAAAAGAGTTTCATTTCATGTTGGTAGTTTCTTAGATTTTTTTGCATTTATGGATACTTTTTTCATGATAATGTCATTCCCAACTTACGGTTTTATTTTTATATTCTTGGGTTAGAAGATATTGCAGTTTTTGTCTCCCAGAATTACACCTGAAAAACCTTTTAGGTTAGATTTGAGGCACTAAACGGTCCTAAAATAGGCCCAAAACTTGCAAAAATCATTATTCTAGACTTTTAGCACATTCTTGACTATGATACCTTTCGAATGGTTCAAACGGTTCAAAAAACGGAGTCCTAGATCAAAAGTTATGGCTCTTAGAAGTTGGCGCACTTTCTAGAAGATACTAATTTTCAAATGTATTTTTGAAATTTGAATTTCAAGTTGCAAATTCTAGTGCCAGACCACCAAAAACTCAAATTTGAATGTTGTTTTCGCTCCAAGCTGAAAATGAGCTCTATTTATGGGTGGGTTTCTGATATTTGGGATAGCTCTTTGGGGACAAGTTCACATATTGCAAAAAGTAGTTATTCTATAATTTTTGTAGCTTGCATGTATTGCAGAGTTTAAGGATTTCAGATCCTCTACATGTAAGAAGTTCATTTCCAAATAATAAAATTTATTCTCTATTTAGTGTTTTATTTTTTGTCTCTTGGGTTGCACCCTCATCCTATGGTATCAAAGTGGGTTTTCTTGAGCATGTGAACAAATCATTGATCGTGACGCAATTCTCACCAAGACTATGGTTGTGGGTCAAGGTTAAGAAAGATGCCTCCAAGAGTGATGCCTGGTAGGCATGGTAGTGCCAAAGGTGGCAGAGGTGACATAAATGTTGGTGGAAGAGATCCATTAGTGGTCGAGGATTTCAGAGCCCTCCAAAAACAAATTGATGCATTGCAGGAGCAGTTGAGAAGAGGGTTAAACACGAGAATGAGAGAAGAGAGTGAGGATGAAGAAGAGGAAGATTTAGATGTAGAAGAGGAAGAATAAGTAGTTGATCAAGATCATATGTGGTTGATAAGGACCATTTTGAAGATTGGGAAAAGACCCCGAGCAGAAGTCCTTAGTTATTATGGAAGTCTTAAACCAGAAGAGTTGATCGACTAGATTAATGAACTAGAATATTTTCAGTATGAGGAAATAGAGGACCTAAATCAAGTTAAGTTTGCAAAAACGAAGCTAAAGGGCCATGCTAGTATTTGTTGGAAAGAGGTCTAATTGGAGAGAAATCAAAGAGAAAAATGAAAGATCACCAGATGGGATCGCATGGTGGAGAAACTAAAGTCTAAGAAGTTCATACTAATGGACTACGAGCTGGATTTGCTAAAGAAATTGGAAGGGTTGAAGCAAGGGAGCCAATCTGTGAAAGAATACACTGAATATTTTCATAAGATGATCATGAGAATGGGTCATAGAGAGGCCAACAAGGAGAAAGTAGCCCATTATCTTAATGGGTTACGACCGAGCATTCAAGAGGAGCTAAGCCTAGTCAAAATGACCACCATTGAGGATGCGCACCAGTTTGCTCTAAAAGTTGAAGAGAAGTTGGACAAAAGATTTGATGAAAAGCAAAAAAGGTGAGGAGGTCAAAGGGGAAAGGGCAATGGAAGATCTTCTAGAAGCCGAAATGATGATGAAAAGAGAAATGAAGATGTGGGTACCAGTCGAAACCAAAAGAATGACAACTTCTACTACCCTCATGATCAAAACAGTGGTGATCAAAGAGGTAGAGGATTAGGGAGATTTGGACAAGCATCTGGAAGGGGTGGTTTCAGAGGAATGTGTTTCTAGTGTGGTGAAGAAGGGCATCGAGCCTATGAATGTCCACAACACCAAGAAAGGGTAGACAAAAGTCCAAAAGGTTGTGGAAGGGTTGTGCATGTAGATGGGGAGGCCAAATCTAGACATTCAGATGATGCTGAAAGGGAAGAATCCCTAGTGATTAGAAGAGCCTTGGTGATTAAAGAGAAGGAGCCAGAACAAAGGAAGCATATATTCCATACAAGGTGCAAGTGTGAAAGAAAATGTTGTGATGTCATTACTGACATTGGTAGCACTGATAATCTGCTGTCAGAGGAGATGGTTACAAAGTTGAAGCTAAAGAGGGAGAGGGATCCACACCCATATCGGATTGCTTGGTTGTAGAAAGACCACAAATTTTTGGTCAATGAGCAGTGTCTGGTAAAGTTCAAGATCGGGAGCTACCATGATGAGGTACTTTGTGATATCATCCCCATGCATGCATGTCACATGTAGTTGGGGAGGACGTGATAGTTTGATAGGCAGGTTATACATGATGGCCATGCAAACACTTATTCCTTGATGAAGGATGGGTTTCACTATAAGTTGAAACCCCTGAAGGAGACCAAAGAAAATTTATGTAGTAGTGCTAGGATTTTTTATATTGATGGAAGGAAATTTTTAGAAGGTAGGAAACATGAGTGTGTGTTTTATGCATTGATTCCTAGAATGGGTAAGGAGGATAGTGAGAAGGTCCCAGTAGAAGTTGTTGGGTTGTTGGATGAGTTTCAAGATATGTTTCTGATAATGTACCTAAGGGTTTATCACCAGTGAAAAATATTAGTCATCAGATTGACTTGATTCCTAGAGCTAGTTTTCCAAATAAGGTAGCTCATAGAATGACTCTAGTAGAAAATGAGGACTTGAATAGACAATTTTAGGAGTTGTTGAGAAAGGGTTTGATACGGGAAATTTTGAGACCATGAGAAGTACCTATAGACATGCACAATTAACATTATGCATCTTCTCATCAAATTAATCAAGCTCATCCATTCACCAAGTAAATCAGGTCTTTAATTCAATCTCTAAGGATTATCCACTTAAATTGAATAAATTAACTTTATTTAATTTAAGCCTATCATTCCCTCTTTGATTAAATAAATCAAGACTTTATTTAATTAAATCTCCAAGTCATCTTGCATCCTTTTCTGATTTAAATAAATCAAATATTTAAGTCAAAAAGGTCAAACATCCTAATCATCATTAAGTTAATTTAAACCTGATTAATCTAACCTAACTACCAATCACATCCTCTAGATAATCCAACTTGCACAAATAAATCAATTTATTGATTTATTAAATCCAACATTTTCCATCAACATGGCATCTTTGAGGAATATTCCATCAAGTTTGAATTAAAAAACAAGTGGACATGTACATCCAACAAGTCATTTATGAGCTCTTACATAGCTCTTACATGTCCCTTGCACAAGCTAAACTTAGCATTTACTCTCAAATTCAAATTTGAAATTTCCCCCTCTTGGGCACATTTCCCAAAACTTGCACATCCCTCAACCTATGGCATGATGACAAGTGGCCTCTTTTCATTGGCCTATTTTTAGTCCCACATTGGTCCCTTTTCAACACTCTTAGCATTTGAAAATCTACAAATAAAGGCTTTATTGATCATCAAATCCTCCACAATCTTAGCATTTCATCTACAATCGTCATGCAAGGTCACTCTCTTCAAGAGAACTGATTTTGTCCATTGCATCCTCATTATTAGCTTAAGCAAGGATTGGGAAAGGGATATTTTCTACAATAACACAAATCTAATATGAGATAATTTACTTCATATTTTATTGCATGCTTTCAACTAGTTTGTCTAATCCTTTGTTGTTTTGATTGCATCATGAAACATGTTGATTTATTTCATAAGGATGTTGATTATTAGCTTGGTTTTAAAATACTAACCATTTGTAGATTTTCATGTCCACAGTACCTACAGTACTAGAAGCAAAGAAGGATGGGGAGTGGAGGATGTGTATAGACTCTATGGCCATAAATAAGATAACAATCAAGTACATATCTCCCCTGCCAAGGATGGAAGACCTGATGGATTGCTTGAGTGGAGCTCAGTACTTCACAAAGATTGATCTGAAGAGTGGATATCACCAAATCTAGATTTGAGAGGGAGATGAATGGAAGACTACCTTCAAGATGAAAGAGGTCCTGTAAGAGTGGTTAGTCATGTCTTTTGGGCTAACCAATGCACTAAGCACATTCATACGGCTCATGAACGAGGTACTAAAAGAATTTTTGGGAAGTTTTCTCATTGTGTATTTAAATAATATTTTGATTTTCAGTAGAATTTTGGATGAGCATTTGATGCATATTTGAAGAGCCTTTGAGAAGTTAAGAGAGGAGAAATTGTTGACTAATCTGAAGTGTAGTTTTGTGAAGGAGTTAGTGTACTTGGGGTTTGTTGTCTCGGTAGAAGGTCTCAAGATGGACCCAGAGAAGGTGAAACCTATTCTAGAATGGCCTACCCCAAGAACTACTACTGAGGTGAGATCTTTCCATGGTTTGGCTAGTTTGTACAAAAAGTTCATTAGAAACTTTAGTAGTATTTGTGCACCTCTGACTGAAAAAATGATAAGGGATAGAAGAGAGTTCAAGTGGAGTACTGGAGTAGCAAAAAGTTTTGAACTGTTGAAGAAGAAGGTGATAGAGCAGTCTATTCTATCCCTCTCATATTTCAACAAGGTGTTTCAGGTGGATTGTGATGCCCGTGGTTGTGCCATTGTTGCAGTGTTGAGCCAAGAAGGTAAATCCACTGCCTATTTCAGTGAAAAGTTAAATGATGCCAAGAGAAAGTATTTTGTATATGATCAGTAATTTTATACAATAGTTCAAGAATTAAAGAAATGGAGACATTATTTGTTGCTAAAGAATTTTTTTCTATATAGTAATCATCAATCATTGTAGTACCTGAATAGTCAAGGAAAACTAAATCAAAGGCATATGAAATGGGTAGAATTTTTGTAGAGCTATACATTTTTTCTATATCATAGGAGTGGGAAGTTGAATAGGGTTATAGATGCCTTAAGTAGAAGGCAAACATTGATGACAGAGATGCAAATCGAAGTGGTTGTGTTCAATGAACTCAAAACATTGTACCCTAAAGATCCTAATTTTGCATAGGCTTGGAAAGCCTACAAGGAACCTATTATGGTGGACAGGACAAGGTGGCTAGATTTCATAATCCAAGATGAAATATTGTTTAAGGGAAGTCAATTATGTATCCCAAGGAGTTCCATGAGGGAGAACCTGATAAAAGAGAAGCACAGTGGAGGAATGGCAGTAAATTTTGGTCGCGATAAGACCATTGCCATTATCAGTGAGTATTATTATTGGCCTTAGTTGTCACATGATGTGAAGAAGTTTGTGGAAAGTTGTAGAGTATTTTAGATGGCTAAGGGAGTGAGCTAGAATACAGGGTTGTATCAGACCTTACTTGTACCAGAGAGGTTGTGGGAGGATATAAGTATGGACTTTGTTCTTCATTTACCAAGGACAGAAAGAGGGAATAATTTAGTCTTTGTGGTGGTTCATAGGCTTTCAAAGATGGCACATTTCATTCCATGCTAGAAGACCCACGATGTTGTCCACATTGTTGACTTGTTCTCCAAAGAGGTGGTGAGGCTACATGGTCTACTAAAGAGTATTTTCTTAGATCGTGACACTAAATTTGTGGGATACTTTTGCAAGACCTTGTGGAAGAAGCTGAAAATGGAGTTGAAGTTTAGTTCTACACACCATCCATAGATAGATGGGTAGAAAAAGGTTGTGAATAGGAGTCTGGGTAACCTACTAAGATGCTTGGTAGGAGATAAACCCAAGGGGTGGGACTTGATCTTACCCTAGGCAGAATTTTCTTACAACAATTCTCTCAACAGAAGCACTGGTAGATCACCATTCCAGATTATGTATGGAGGCAGCCCCATAAAAACTCTAGAATTGAGGAAGTTGGACCAAGAGAAGAAAGTAAGTTTTGAAGCCAAATATTTTACAGAGCACATTAGGGATATACATGAGAAGGTAAGAGAACATATTAACAAGATGGATATGCAATATAGCGCCAAGGCAGATAAAAAAAGGAGGAATAAGGAGTTTCAGATTGATGATGAAGTAATGGTCGACTTGAGGAAAGAAAGACTTCCATTGGAAACCTATAATAAATTGAAGATGAAGAAATTCGGTCCCTACAATATTTTGAAGAAGCATGATTCAGGGAATGCATATGAAGTAGAGTTGCTAGATGGAATCAACATTTCCCCTGTGTTCAACATTTTAGATTTGATAGAGTATCATGAAGGTGGTGTAGAGGATGCACCAGCTATAGGGTGGTAGTATGGCATTCCAACACCTACTTCAGAGAAGTAGAAGATTGAAGCAATCCTGGATAGCCGTGTGGGATGGAGTACCAGAAACAAGCAGTATCAAGAATATCTAGTGAGATGGAGAGGAAGACGTATGGAATATTTATCCTAGCTATCTAAGGCAAAGGTTGACCATTTGGGTTTTCCTAAAGCATTTGAGATGTGACGAGGTCACTTCTCAAATTACCTTGGGTGTTTGATGCAAGAGCATCCAGTGGTGTAAGGCTAATCCTGCATCACCCAAAAAAAGAGTTTCATTTCATGTTAGTAGTTTCTTAGATGTTTTTGCATTTTTGCATACCCTTTTCATCATAATGTAATTTCAAACTTATGGTTTTGCTTTTCTATTCCTAAGTTGGAAGATATTGCAGTTTTAGTCTCCCAGAATTGCACCTAAAAACCTTCCAAGTCAGATTCGAGGCACTAAATGATCTCAAAACGACCCCAAAACTTGCTAAAATTGGTGTAGTAGGTTTCACGCATGTTTTTGACTCTGAGACCTTTCAAACGGTTCAAACGGTTCAAAAAATGGAGTCCCAGATCAAAATTTATGGCTCCCAGAAGTTTGTGAACTTTCTAGAACATACTAATTTTTTAATGTACTTTTGAAATTTGAATTTCAAGTTGTAACTTTCAGCACTAGATTGCTAAAAAATCAAATTTGAATATTTTTTCAGCTCCAAGCTAAAAAGGAGCTCTATCTATGGGCAAGTTTTTGATTTTTGGGATAGCTATTTGGGGACAAGTTTGCATACTACGAAAAGGGGTTATTTTGTAATTTTTGTAGCTTGCATGTATTGTAGAGCTTGAGGATTTGAGATCCTCTGCATGTAAGAAGTTCATTTCCAAATAATAAAATGTATTCTCTATTTGGTGTGTTATTTTTTATGTCTCAGGTTGCACCCTCGTCAAATATCCGCTTCCTAGGATAGATGAACTATTTGCTCATATGAAAGGGGCTAAGCTATTCTTGAAGATTGATCTAAGATCGAGATACCATGATAAAATAAGGATGAAAGATTAAGAAATTTTCAAAACTACTTTCAGGACTAGATACTGGAACTATGAGTTCATGGTGTTATCGTTTGGGCTATCCAATTCCCTAATAGCTTTTATGAACTTGATGAAAAACATCTTCTGAGACTTCCTATATGACTTTGTACTAGTTTTCTTGGATGATATCTTAATATATTCTAAATTAGAGGAAGAGTATTACAAACATCTGAGCATAGTGTTGCAACATTTGAGGAATCATAAGCTTTATGGGAAGATTTCTAAATGCACTTTTTACCAAACTGAGGTGCACTATTTGGGATGTGTTTTTTCAGCTAATGGGATAGAAGTGGACCCAGATAAGATCAAGGAAAACATGGAGTGGCTAGCACAACAATTTTTTTCAAAAGTTTGGACCTTTATGAAACTTGCTAGCTATTATTGGAAATTTTTCAAGGGGTTCTTAACAATTGAAGCACCTATCACCGCACTCCAAAGAAAGGGAAAGAAATTTGAATAGAGTGATAAGTGTGAGAAGGCCTTTTAGTTTCTAAATGAGAAACTTACTTCTGCACCTATCTTGATTGTTTTGGATCCAAATGGGCACTTTATAGTGATAATAGATGCTTCAGGAGAGGGTGTAGGAGCAATTCTTATGTAGGACAGACAGGCGGTGTCATACGAATTCAAGAAATTGAAGCAACATGAATAGAACTATGCACCACATGATTTGGAGTTGGCTTCCATAGTTCATGCCCTTCAAATGTGGAGGCACTACCTTTTGGAGAAGCCTTTGAACTGAAAAAAAAATCATTTGGGACTATAGTATATTTTCACTCAACCCAACTTGAATGCTCAATAGAGACGTTGGAGTTTTTGAGTGAGTATGAATTTGGAATTGAATATATAAAAGGAAAAGAAAACATAGTAGTAGATGCCCTTAGTAGGAGAAGACATCTTGTACCTATGGTCACTATTAGATCAAATTTCAGATAGCAAGTGATTCAAACTTTGCCAAGAGATGAGCATCATGATAGGGTGAAGCAAGCCCTAGAATAGGATCCTTCGAATCATAGATATGATGAATATATGTTTGATACTAATGGAATCCTAAGATACTAGGGATGGATGTATGTTCCTAACTCAACGATATTGAAGGATTTAGGACTAGAAGAATTTCACAATGCACTGTATTTAGGGCCCCCCAGTGTAACAAAAATGATAGAGGGACTCAAACCATTGTATTTCTGGCTAGGACTTAGGAGGGATATTTTTTCTTTTGTGGATCGATGTTTAGAATGCTAGTGAGTTAAGGTTGAGCATGTGCATCCGATGGGACTTTTATACCCACATAGGGTGCCAGAGTATAAATGGTGGTTAATCACTATGGATTTAATTTAGGGGTTTCCTATGACTAAGACCTGACATGATGTCATATTAGTTGTGGTTGATAAGTTGACGAAAATAGCTTGCTTTATCGCTGGGAATCTAAAGGATGGTTCTTTGGTCTTAGAAAAAAAAATTGTGCAAAATATTTTTCGATTGCACAGAGAGCCTAAGATGATCGCTTCTATCATGACAATCAAATGCTTCATTGAGAACCAAATTGAACTTTAGTTCAACCTATCATCCACAAAATGACAGGAAAATAGAGAGGGTGAATTAGGTAGTGGAGGATCTCCTTATGATGTACTGTATGGACCAACAACATAAGTGGGAGAAGTACCTACCTTTAGTGGAGTTTACATATAATAACTCATATCACGCCTCTCTAGGAATGGCACCTTTCAAGGCTTTGTATGGCCACAAATTTCATATACCTATTAGCTGGGATAAGGTGGAAGACATGATTTTCATTGGGAGAGAGATGTTGAGAGAGATAGAAGATCAGATGAAGCTAATTAAGGAAAATTTGAAACAAGCTTCAGATCTTTAGAAGAGCTTTGTAGATAAGAACAAAACATTTAGACAGTTCTTAGTGGGAGATAAGGTCTTCTTGAGAGTTCGGCCATAGAAGAGTTCAATCTCTTTTGGCAAGAGCTTTGAGCTTTACCCTAGATACGTTGGGCCATTCAAGGTTTTGGAGGTTATAAATTTGGTTGCATATAGGCTTGATCTACCATTGGCTCTATCCTGTATGCATAATGTCTTCCATGTTTTTGTGCTTAAGTCATACCATCTAGATGTTTCTCATATTCTTGACTAGCATGTATTGCAGGTTTAGGATCTAGGGCTGGTGCTAGTGGAGCCCACCAAGATTTTGGAGAAGCGCAATGTTAAGTTGTGAAACCGCAATGTTGTGTAGTATAGGGTCCAGTGGGACGAGTGTTCGATGGATAGTTCCACTTGGGAAAATGTAGATGATATTGTTAGATCTTTTCCACATTTGAGATTTTCGCATACTTTTTTTTTCTACATATTTTGACTTGCTATATACTGGATGTTGAGGCTATGTTATGTAGATGTTTTGTAATAATATATTGAGACAATGTCTCTTCCAAGTGGGGAAGGATGTCACGTCTCAAACTTTGATGCCGCTTGTTTTACTTTATCTTAAATGTTGTGTCATTTGAAAGATGAATAAGTGAAAGCTTATTTTACTTTTAAAAAGATGAAATGCAATGTATATTGTTTTATTTCGAAGAGATGCAGTATAGAAATGTTATTTTTGAATAGTGAATCATATTTCTTTGATTTATCTTGGACACTAATCTTTTAAATGGTGCCTCATTTTTTGTGATTGGTAGGTTGTCGAAGACCAAGGGTGTGGCTAAGGTAGAGGCTCGGTTAGCTACCTAGCAAAGTTGAGATGGAGTGGTTTCTCTCCCACACACTCAAGCACTTAGTAATAGATAATTGCATTTAAATTTCTAATTAGTATTTATTTTATAATGTTATTACTTTATAATGACTACTTAATTTTATAGTGAAAGTAATTTTTTTAGAAAATAAGAGAATTAATTTTGTTTATTTTAATTAATAATTGCATTTTTAAGATAAATGATTTTTATTTATTATTATTTAATGGGTAATATTGGTGCATGGCAATAAATCATATTTCATTAAAAGTAGTTTATTTCAGATAAACTTGAAACGATTTTTGGAAAAAGAAAAATAAAGATTTAGAAAACAAAATTGGTGAGGGAAAAACAATTAAAAAGTAGAAAATTAGGAAAAGAAGAGAAATTTAGAAAAATAAAACAGTAAAATAAAGCAAAACATAGATAGGAATGAACTATAAAAATAATAAAAAGAAATTAAAATTTATTATTTCTTGCAACACAAAAAGAATGCATTTTTAGGGGGGATTCATCTTATCTTTCTTTCTTTCATTAAAAAAGAAAAAAAAAGAGTGAAATAGAATAGAGGTTTGAGAATGTAGAAGAGGAATAGGAACAATGAGGAGAATAGGAAGAGGGCAATGAAGAAGATTTTGTTTACTAGGTTCTTTCCAAATTCTATTGTATAAATTCCAATTACTGTAAAAAATAATTATCTCTATTAATTTGAATCTCCATTGAAAATGAATTTGTAGTTATTAACATTGCGTTTTCTAATGGAGACTTGAAACAAAATAGTATATACATATATCTCCCAATTGCTTCTGCAAATTGCTTATATATATATTCTCAAATATATATAGTTATATTTAAATGTATATACAATAAAGCCTGAAAACATAACGAAATACCATTCCAAAATGCATAAAATCTGCTCTACTACCTGGAAAACTCGAAAACATTTATCTCTACAAAGAATTGATCATGGAAAGCATGGAAACGTTTTTATATTTTTTGTTAAGAATAGTGGTTTATTTAAGCAGCCTCTATGGAAGGCTACACTGTTGTGAAGAGCAGCTGCCCTTTCACAGGCAGCGCACCTCTCCATGAGGTTTTGCGTCACTTGCTAGGGCGTTGAAACTTCTTGTTGCTATGTAGAAAAAACTATGTCTATGGCTGCCTAAATCGATTCTTTAAGTTGGAACCTTTCAAACTTAAAACAATAAGCATGCTAGAACTTAGCTAGAACTTAGATTTTGTTGGAAAGCTGTAGAATATAGTAAACTAATGCAGCGAATTTTATATATATATATATATATATATATATATATATTTATATATTTGTATATATGTATTTGTGTGTGTATATATATACATATATTCTGAGTATTCATTTGTATTAAGATGTTGATTTAAACCCTCTTTCAGATCAGTTTTTCTATTTTTAATGGAAGCAAAAGATTTATGAATAAAAAACAGAAATTGAGTATATATTTTATAAATACAATATATATCTCCGGCGCTCCCGTGCTACCGGTTGGTGTGTCCTGCCAGCACTGCCGGTCACGGTAAAAAGTTTACCAGCGGTGGGGGGTTATATGGGGGGCCGTGCTGCACCTGATTCCCCTCGTTAAAATAAATAAATAAATACAATATATATTTATATATATAGATAGATAGATATATGTATGTATGTATGTATAAATACTTATAATTTACTTATATGATCTATGAAGGACCTTGAATATAAATCTGACATTTTCAGTTGAACAATATAAATTAGAAGTGGATTATGGCAATCCCTTGCATGCAAAAATTGATTGATACATAGTAAGCATACACTTGATTTTTTTGCTTGGAATGAATCATGTAGAACATGATTATGTTTTTTTTGGAATTGGAATAGTAGAAAACTAATCAATTAAGTTAATTGTTGGAATTAAAAATCAGTTATTTAATTTATATTTTATGAATTAAACTCTTATGCGAACCATGTAACAACTTGGAATTAAGTTGTTTTTTTAAGAAAAACTCAATGTTTTATGTATGCTTGCAATTGTGTGCAACTTGAGTGATTATATGTAATTATTATTGCTTGGTCAAACTATTGTACCAGTGAAATAGATGGATGAAAAGCCTAGAATTATTTATATATGTCTCTACCACATTCTGTATGTAAGCATTATGTCATTCAAAATTAGGAATTGCATATATGCATCTAGCACACATCAAGAGATTCCCTCCTACATAGCCAATCTGTATATGTAAACTTATCTTCACAGATGTAATGATGTAATAAAGTAAACTTATTCCCATAACATTGAAATAGATGTTTGTAACACCCTATTGGTGTATGTGATTGTAATTCACTATTGTAATTTTTCTTAGAGTATTTCTTAATATATTTTATTTAACATAATTATGTCATTTTCCTTATTTGGAATTTTCTTTGCTTTTGGAGTACTATATTCAGTATGTGAGTTTTTCAAGATTTATAGATATGCATATGAATCAGTAATTGTTGTACTTGTGATGTGCAAATGATATAGTCATATTTGTACTTGTGATGTACATATGAGCTAATCACCATTGTACTTGTGATCTATATATGATCCAGACACTGTTGTACTTGTGATGTGTATCAGCTAACTAACATGTGTATACATGGAGGTATGTTGATGAAATTTTTTGTGTATGATCTTTGGGATTATGGTATGATATGGTATGATATGTCCTTTGTGAATATTGCAAATGTTTGTACACTAATGCTTGGTAATGTCTCATATGGCCCCAACACTTGATGATAAAGTTATTATTATTATATTATAATTTGCTAAGTGATACTTTATGCTTAATGAATAGTCATGGTTTAAATATGAGTTTGTAGATCTCATACAAGAGGAGAGAATGAACTTCTTCCAACATTGTTGGGTAAACTACGAAGCCTCTAATTCCCAAGAGGGGATATGTAGGCAGGGTAACCATAAACCCTCGAGGTTTAGGTCTGGGTCTAGGAACAACCCCAACCATGGAGCTTAGCACTTTTGAGTGTAACCATATAAGTGATGATGGTTATTTATCATCACCATGATGAATGAAGAACTTTTTAAACTAGCATTTCAAATTTATATAAAAGATGTTTTGTTGGTTAAGTTGGTCGTTGAGGCAAATTAGATTTTAAAAAATATGTAGCGCTCAAGGGGCCAGTTTTACAGTTAACAAGTAAAAAATTAATATTTAGAACAATTTAATTTATTCGCAACAGCAATATAATACCATTATAATATATTTCTTAAATTTATTTACGTGTAAATTAAATAAATCACAATAGAAATTAAAGAAGGTGGAAGCCATCAGTTTGGCCCATAGTTTACGAAAAAAAACCCCAAAAGAATATTTGCAGAGTGAGAAAGAAGATAGTAATGGAGTAATAAACGAATAAAAGTTCGCTGTGGAAAAGAGAGACTTCGATCATAATGTTGTGATAAGAAAGAAAGTGAAGTGGATTTTGATCATATTGTTGTGATAAGAAAGAAAGTAAAGTGGATTTGACAAAATTCTTTATTTATGCCAAGAAAGAAAGTAAAGTAGATTTAACTGACAACATCTCAGCTCAGAGTTTCAATAATACTTCAAATTGAGAAAAAAAGCGCCTTTCAATAAAGTTTGTGCTTCATGAAAACAGTTTTCGTCTTGTGGAAAATCGGACTGCATTTTGGACAACTTGTGTAATGAAAGAAGCAATCGTCAAACTGCAATGGCTGATGAGGACGCCACAGTATCAATGAGATTCATTCATTACTTCGCCAATCCCGACTCGTAATATTTGCTCATAATCTATTCAAATTAAACTATAATTTTTAACAGTACAATTTTTTTAATTTGTATGTTTTACACTACAGTACATAAATTTTTCCATATTTAATCATAAATTTCATTTGTGAATATTATTATTTACAGCTTTGTAAGATCTATATGTCTAGAGAAACATTTGCTCGCATAAGAAAACAAGTGTATAAAGTCTCTCTTACATTAATTTCAATAAAGCTAACGAATACATACGAGCGGAAAAGTACAAGTTGTATCAGACAAATAGGATCATTAAATTCTGGTGCTATTTCAAAAATGAGTACTTTTATATCGTGTTATTTTTCTAGCAGAAACACTCAATAATTAAGATAACTGGCAGGAAAGATCCCAGCGACAGGTGACGCATCGCCGCTTGCCTGGTGAATGTTGTATACCAACTCGAAAGGGGCAACGAAACAGGCAAGGAATAATGCAAACTAAAAGTCGAAGTAAATGAAAAGATAACAGAAACAATAGAAGGTAATGAGAGAATATTTGGGCCTTTTTCAAGTGGGTAGGCGAAAGAAGAATAGGCGGAGGTGTAGACGAGCTTCAGTTGCCTTCAGAGGTACAATTCTTCAAGGAATTTATATCCTAAGAAAAGATATTGAAAACATCTGGGAAACAGTCAAAGCAAGCCATGCTTCCATTAGTGGAGTGTATACAGGCTTACAATACTTGCAAAGAAGTGTTCACTTATATTTTTTTGATCTTTTGATTTATCCCTTCTGTGATGATCATGGCTGATTTTTAGTCATTTCTATTAACTATGAAATAGACTGGATCTTTCTTGTTATGTTAAGTATTCTGGTTTTATGGGTTAAGTACATGGTAAAAGGATGTGTTTAAACGAAATTATCTTACAAAGATGAATATCCACAACCTTTAATAAAAATTAGCAGTTCTTTTAAAAGTTTAGATAAACGTTAAAATCTTTTGATTTCGTAAAGATAGCTTTTCTGAATGTCAAATTCTTCAATTTTATTGTCTTTTGGTTTAGTAAAGATAGTTTTTGTGAACGTTAATCAATTTTTTAATAAATAATAAAATTTATTTTTTAAATTTAAATACAATTTTCATTTTGTACACTAGAAGTGTCTACACCCCAATGCATTGCATATAATTAAGTGACACTCATTTATGCGTTAAATATTTACTAGAATGTAAGGAAGGAATAAAATGTTAAAAAACTTAAAAGTGATCTTTCACATTCTAATGTATTTTGTCTTATTTGTATTTTTTGGATGTATTTTATTGTATTTGTATCTTTTGAATGTATTTTATAGATTGGAAACCATTAAAAATCTACCATGAATATAATATATCGAATTTTACTTTTTTTCAAATTTTACTTTTTTTGAAATTTTCTATACTTCAAATATATATTTATTTTCTTCATGTATTTGATTCATTGAATGATTGATTAATTAAAAAAAAAATCCATACCAATGATTCCTTGTTAAACATATTTGTGCTTAGAAAATTTCAACATCAATCATGGATGTTGCTTTTGTTACTTTAAAGACTGCACTATCCTATTTTCTAATTACAGGTAATAGGTAAGGGAGGATAAGTTATTCATTAAAAATTTTCTTTTGTCAAATGGTTTATGGAGTTTTTAAAGGTAGGCTTAGATTGTTCTAGAGCCACCACCATTTTTTTTTCCTCAAAAAATTATTAGGATCAATTTTAGAGTTTTGATGATTAATTTTTATTCACACAAGGTGAAAATTGTAAATGAAATTTGAAATTCCATATGTTTTTCATGTAGACAATGGTACATAAAATTTAGAGTTATATTTTATTGAAATCCAAACAAAATTATATTGGTACCATTAAATTTATAGTTCCATTTTATTGAAATTCAAACAAAAATTATATTGATACCATAAAATTTAAAGTTATATTTTATTGAAATTCAAACAAAATTATATGAGTGACTTTCTTAATTTTATAATATAAAATAATACTTGTGATGGAATATTGTTTTTATAATGATTTAAATTATTTCCACTTAAATTTAATATTGAAAAAACACTTGTAAGAATTAAATAAATTGAAAAGAAATTATGAACACACTTAAAATTGAATTAGATCATTTACACTTACTAATAGTGACAATTAAAATATTATGATAATTTACAACAAAAAAATATTCTTAAGTATTTTTAATAATATTCCACCTTATATTAATTTATCATTTAAAAATATATAAAAATAAAAAAAGATATAAACACTTTAAAAACACACAAAAAAATGTTTATTCATCCTCAGAAAAAACATTATTTAACATGAAATTTATCCATCAATTACTAGAAGCTGTTTCATTTTAAATTTATCCATCAATTACTAGAAGCCGTTTCATTTTAATTATTTTTTGTGGCATGTTATTGATATGCTTTTCTTCCTCCAAATTCCTAACATTTGCGGGTAGAATTCGGGAATGCGTTTCTGAGACAATTTGAGAAAAATGTGGATACATGAGAAGCTCTTGTCCAATTTGTATCATTAGGGAGACAACCAAATAAATCTATTGTCAATTTCAATCAAATATTTTTGTCTACCTATGTGTTATCGGAAACTCTATCTCACCAATGTTTTCTTAATTTTTTATTTAAAAAATAAATAAAAAATTTGAAAGTTTCATATGAAAAGAAAAAAATGAATTGATATTTATGAATTTCAATATATAATATTGAATATATAGTATGTTCTTTGACATTTGTGTGTTAAAACTTTATAACAAGTATTCCTGTTTTAAAAGTTCAATGTTTTCAATTTTAATATAACAAATTTATAAATTATTAAATTATATTTTAAAAAATAACGTCTCCAAATACTCCCACCTCCTATTCTTCAAAAATAGAAGTACAGGCACCAATACAAATACTGGTCTCCTGGCAACTATAATATGTGTATATTCCAAACTTCAACCTCATTACAAACTTCATATCAAGATTCTTGCTGGTTCGTGATCTTTCATGTCCATTAATTATGTATTCCCCCAATCTAGTAATGGACTGGCTAATTATTTATTCCCCCACACCTGGCAATGAAACATGTGAGAATGTTGGCTACCCACCCTATTCTTTCCTTCAAAAAAGAGAAATGCACTTGTCAGAGGCCCACAAAACCCATCGAATTAATACTGAATCATTGTTATCTCCTATCTTCCTACGAAGGCTACATGAACAGGGAACGTAGACTATAAAAGAAACATCCTGATGTAACTATGGAGAGGCAAAGAGGAATTTAAGATAGTAATCAAGTTATGAAAGAATAAAAGTCAGTTGTGGAAATGACATATTTTGATCAAAATGCTGTGATAAGAAAAAAAGTAAAGTGGATTTGAGTATCACTGAAATCTTCTGAAGGGGGAATAGCACAGAGTTCGTAATTTTTGCAATTATATTTCAAAACAGAGAATAAAAACGTCAACCATCAAAGTTTTTTCTTTAAGAAGATTCTTTTCTCCTTGCTGGCAAATCAAAGTAGATGGCATTCTGGATGTCTAAATAACAACCCGTAAACAGCTTGTGTTATCTTTTGTCCACCTGCAATGGCTGATCACGACGCCAACAGTATCAGTAAGATTCTTGACCTCGCCAATCCCAACTGGTAATATGTGCAGAGAATTTTATTTAAATTGAACTGTCAAATTTTTATGTCATACAAATTTCAGTTTCCTTGCTTTTTCTAATTGAAATAAAAACCTTTTTAACAGAATTTGCCATTGATTATTGAAGGCCAGAGGCAAGGAGGAAGTTTTCACACACAGTAAAAATTAAAATATAAAATATTATTTTCTAACACAGAGAGCTGCTGCTCGTAATTTTCTGTTTGCTCACATTCACCTTCTTCTTCTCATTCTCATTCCTTGTCAAAAATAAATTACAATTACAAAATATATGTAGAAGGTAAAAAGTCACGTGAAAGATTTTCATGGATGAGAGGGAACGAAAATACAATTTAAATTCAAAATCACCTAACTAACTTTTCCCCCGTCAAAATGCATTTAATACAATGTCCTTTTCATAATATTAAAACTTAAATATTAATTCCCTGGCGGTGGCGGCTTTCTCCATAGTTCCCCGCGGTATCGCGATGGTTAAAAACTTGATTGCGATATTGCGGGCAGCGGTTAGTTGACGGCCCGGTAAACAAAAGTAAACGGCTGGCGGTTAGAATAAAACAAACTTTTACGGAGTCTCCCGTGATATCGCGATGAATATTTTATTGATTGCGATATAGCGGGCATTAGCTGGAAGTGACATAGGCGGTTGATAAAACAAAAAGACTACGGAAGTCTCCCGCGGTATCGCAATGGCTAATTTATTGATTGCGATATAGCGGGCAGTGGTTGGCGGGGACGGCAGCAGTTAGGGTTAATATTCCAACACTCCCCCTTAAGCATAACTGTGCTGTCCACCATGCCCAATCTGTTCCTTTGAAAAATAAAATTATCTCTTCCCAGCGGCTTTGTAAAAATATCTGCTCTGTGCTCTTCTGATCTGCAATACTCTAAAAATATATCACCATTGTTAATTAATTCTCTGATAAAATGATATATGGTATCAATGTGCTTGCTTCTCTTATGAAAGACTGGATTTTTCGAAAGAGCAATGGATGAATTGTTATCACAGTAAATTTTTGTTGCCTCCATTTGTTCATTTTGCAATTCTTTCAAAATTCTTCTCATCCAAACTGCTTGACATGCTGCACTTGTGGCTGCCACATACTCTGCTTCAGCTGATGAAAGACAAACTATTGGCTGCTTCTTTGAAGACCATGAGACAACTCCAGTCCCAAAATTAAATACATAACCAGACGTGCTTTTTTGTCATCAATGCTGCCAGCACAGTCACTGTCTGTGTATCCTATGAGTTTGAACTCATCTGAATTTGAATACTTAATGCCAAAATTTCTTGTTCCACTTACATACCTTAAAATTATTTTTCTTGCTTTCCAATGGGTGTCTTTTGGTGTTTCCATAAACCTTGAAATCAAACTTACTCCATACATAATGTCTGGCCTTGTGGCTGTGAGATACATGAGACTTCCAACAAGCCTCTTAAACAAAGTTGGATCAACATTAGACCCTCTATCATCCTTGCTTAGTTTCAGACCTGTCACTGTAGGTGTTGGTGCTGGTTTGCACTTCATCATATTAAACCTTTTCAAAATGTCATTTGAATATTTTGACTGTGAAATAAAAATACCATTTTCATTTTGATTTACTTCAATGCCTAAAAAATACTTCATCAGACCTAAGTCTATCATTTCAAATTATTTCTTCATGTCTGCCTTGAACAGATCAATTGACAAATTGCCAGTGAAAATTAAATCATCCACATATAAGCATATTATTAGTATTTCACCTTCTTCATTCATTTTTGTATATAGTGTGGGCTCACTGCTACATCTATTAAATCCATTCAGCAAAAAATAACTGTCTATTCTGCTATACCAAGCTCTTGGGGCTTGCTTCAATCCATACAGTGCCTTTTTCAATTTGTAAACTTTGTCTTCCTGACCCAGAATTTCATATCCAGGTGGCTGATCCACATAAACTTCTTCTTCTAAATAACCATTTAAAAAGGCTGACTTCACATCCATTTGAGATACAAACCACTTATTCTGAGCTGCTAAAGCTAAAATCATCCTTATAGTATCCAATCGCGCTACAGGTGCAAATGTTTCATTGTAATCAATTCTAGGCTGTTGTGAATAGCCCTTTACAACCAATCTTGCTTTAAGCTTCTGAACTTCATCTTTTTCATTCAATTTGGTTTTATAAATCCATTTCACTCCAATGACATCTTTGTCTTTTGGAAGACTGACTAGTTCCCATGTCTGATTCTTTTCAATTGCTTCAATCTCTTCATCCATAGCACTTACCCATTTATCATCTTTGACTGCATCTTCAAAATGAATTGGATCTTCTATTTGAGAATAAAATGCACAAAGAGAAATCTGATCTGAGTTATTCTCACCTTCATTTTGCTCATATATATCTCTTATGCTTCTGATTTTCTGTCTTCTCAGACTTGCCAATGTAGGATTTGACATATCACTTGAACTTGTGGAATGTGGACCCGATGGTCCTGCTGTAGATGGTGTTTGTTGTCCTCTTGTTGGACTGCTTCCTTGAATGCATGAGGTTGTTCTTACAATCGATGCTGGTGTCACTTGTGGACTACTTTGCTGAGCTTGAATGGGAGTGGGAGGAGTCACAATAGTTGGAATATTTGTTGATGCTGGAACTTCATTCTCCTCTTGAGGTATACTAGCTGAAATATTGACTGTCTTCTCTATACTTCCATCCCATGCTTCATCTTCTACAAATTGTACATCTCTACTGATTATAACTTTCTTTGTTGTTGGATTATAGAGCTTATAAGCTTTAGATTCTTCACTGTATCCAACAAATATGCATTTTTCTCCTTTGTTATCTAGCTTCCTTTTCAATTCATCAGGCACATGTGCATATGCTACACATCCAAATACTCTCATGTGAGTAACACTATGTTTTCTTCTTGTCCATGCTTCTTCAGGTACTATATTCATAACACTTTTTGTTGGACACCTATTCATTATATAGGCTGCACAAGAAATTGCTTCTGCCCAATATTCATTTGACAAGTGTTTGGCTTTCAACATGCTTCTAGCCATTTCCATGATTGTTCTATTTTTCCTTTCAGCTACTCCATTTTGTTGAGGTGTGTATCTAGTTGTGAATTGCTTGTGAATTCCATGATCTTTGCAAAAATTAAAGAATTCTCTTGAAATATATTCACCACCTCTATCTGTTCTCAACACTTTAATATAATAACCACTCTGTTTTTCAACCAAATTCTTGAACTGACGAAATAGATCAAACACTTCATTTTTCTGCTTTAGAAAATAAACCCATGTTTTTCTTGAATAATCATCAATGAATGTCAGAAAGTAAAAACTATCACCTATTGAAGGTGTTTGCATAGGTCCACACAAATCTGAATGTATAATTTCCAAAGGGGCTTTTGCTCTAGTTGACTTTCCTGCAGGAAATGATTCTCTATGTTGTTTTCCTAAAATGCACCCTTCACATACCCTTTCTGGTTTTTCTATTAAAGGTAGTCCCTTGACCATGCCTTTCCTATGAAGTAAATTTAAACCTCCAAAGTTGAGATGACCAAATCTCAGGTGCCATAACCAGTTTTCATCTTTTATCTTAGCTTGAAAGATTGTCTGCACTACTGCTGTAGTTTCTTCTCTACCCACTTGTGAATTCATTAAGTGTTGTGCTTGAGCATAATTTATATTCAAATCTGGCCTTATCTTTAAGGGAAACATTCTGTTGTTTGTCATTCTGACTTTTGCAATAAGCTGGTTGCTTGGGTATTTGTCTAAAATTGTGCATAGACCATTCTTGAAGGTTACTCTATACCCTTTTTGAACCAGTTGCCCTACACTCATTAAGTTATGTTTCAGACCAGGCACAAAATACACATCTGAAATATACTTTTTCTCCCCTTGTTTAGTTAGAATATTGACATCTCCTTTTCCTTTGACTTACACTTTGTTGTCATTACCCAATGTAACATCAGACTTTACATTCTCATTTAAACTTGAAAACATTTCTAGATTCCATGTCATATGATTGCTACAGCCTGAATCTAAAAACCATACATCTTTTTCATTTGCTTGAGCAACATTACAAGCTAAAAACATTGTTCTCTTATCTGAATCCTGATTTTGACCTTCTCTTGAAAAATTTGCATTTTGTCTATTATTATCATACTGCTTCTTTCTACACTCATTCATATAATGCCCATATTTTTTATAGTAGTGACATTGGACTTGAGATTTATCATACCTTTGATTTTGTGACTGATTCTGTGTTGAGTTTTGGCTTGAGCCTTGATTGCTGCCTCTTCCATTTGAGCTTGATAAACTGTATCTTTCACCTCTGTAAGAGTTTCTTCCTCTTCCTCTTGATCTACCTCACTCTTGAGACCGAAGCCGAGTTTTGAAAGCATGCTCCGTGATGTATCTACGACCTTTTTCACCTTTGTTCATGAGAAATTAGAGATGCATACAACTCATCAACTTTGAAATATGGAGGTAGAAATTTTGTGGGAAAACTCCTTAAAATCTTTTCAACAACTCTGGTATCTTCCAAATTTTCTCCATGAGACCTAATTTGATTAACCACCCCAATGACTTGGGTGTAGAATGAATCTACAGATTCATTGTCCTTCATACATATTGTTTCAAAATCTCTTCTCAACATTTGTAGCTTTGCTGTTTTAACTTTTGCCATGCCTTGATAGGCTGTCTGAAGTATGTCTCATACTTGTTTGGACTTTGTTGCAGCTGAAATCATTGGAAAAATACTCTCATGTACAGCTTGAAATAGATAAAATAAAGCCTTTGAATCTTTCTTCCTTGTGTCCTTCAATAAGTCTTTATCTGCTTGTGTTAAAGCATTGTATGCTACTGCATCTGCTGGCTCTGCAAATCCATTCTCTACTAAATCCCATATATCTTGTGAACTAAATAGTGCTTTCATGGTAATTGACCAGTACTCATAATTCTTCCCATTAAACTGTGGAATTTTTGGGTTTGTCAAGCTTGTGCTTGCTGCCTTTTTTGAAATTTACCCAGATAATCTACTTTGATAAAATTGATTCTGATAATCAACTTGCTCTGATACTCGAACTTGCTCTGATACCACGTGAAGGCCAGAGGCAGAGGCTGATACCACGTGAAGGCCAGAGGCAGAGGAGGAAGTTTTCACACACAGTAAAAATTAAAATATAAAATATTATTTTCTAACACACAGAGCTGCTGCTCGTAATTTTCTGTTTGCTCACATTCACCTTCTTCTTCTCATTCTCATTCCTTGTCAAAAATAAATTACAATTACAAAATATATGTAGAAGGTAAAAAGTCACGTGAAAGATTTTCACGGATGAGAGGGAACGAAAATACAATTTAAATTCAAAATCACCTAACTAACTTTTCCCCCATCAAAATGCATTTAATACAATGTCCTTTTCATAATACTAAAACTTAAATATTAATTCCCTGGTGGTGGCGGCTTTCTCCATAGTTCCCCGCGGTATGGCGATGGTTAAAAACTTGATTGCGATATTGCGGGCAGTGGTTAGTTGACGGCCCGGTAAACAAAAGTAAACGGCTGGCGGTTAGAATAAAACAAACTTTTACGGAGTCTCCCGCAGTATCGCAATGGCTAATTTATTGATTGCGATATAGCGGGAAGTGGTTGACGGGGACGGCAGCAGTTAGGGTTAATATTCCAACAATTATTAATTTTTCCTACTCACGTTTCCTTTTTTTCTATTTAAAAATTACTTGTTGAAGTTGAATAATGGAAATATCATTTTCTTATTATAATTCCTGAAAATGCTACTTATGGTTGAAGTCTACACAATCGTTATAAGGAAATCTATGTTACCAGAAATGGCATTGAATGCCACCGCTTCCCGTTTTAACGGGTAAATCGCCAGTTTTGTGTTAGTAAGAAGTTTTTTTTAAGTCCAACGTTGTTAAATAGAATTGGAATTGTCTATGCAGCATTTGACCATAAAATTTAATTAATTAAAAATAAAGATACAGTGTATTCTTTATTTTTAATTAATTAATAATTACAGTCAAATGATCTTCCCCGCCCCTATTGGTTTTTCTCCTCCAAACTCTTCCTCCCTGATTGACCTTTCACTCCTCCAATTTGACCTGCAGCCTGAAAACAAGGTTTCCGCTAGGGTTTTAGGGTATGTTTATTAAAATGAAAATTACCCTCAAGATCCTAATAAAACAAGGTTTCATCTAGGGTTTTAGAGTATGTTTATTAAAATGAAAATTACTCTCAAGAACTTAATAATGAGCACATTTAAGTTTTAATATTATGGCATCCTTTACCCTAGATAGTTAAGTATATATTAAGCATAAAATTTTATAAATTAAAAATAATTATACTGTTTATTATTATATATTATATTTTTTAACAAAATAAATATTAATATATATAAAATATTGACCCAATGAAGAGAGAACATCAAGGAGTAGATATTGTTGATAGTATTAATTCTTGCTATAACACCCTACTCCTTGAATCTTTGTTTTGTTTTACTGCAACAACAAATTATAACAATGCAATTGGTTTCAATAGGACTAAAGTCAAATTTGCGACAGCAAACTCAAGTGAATCCAAATAAATAAATACATTGAAATTTCTTATAATTATGAAAAGAAAAATTGTGTTACTTCTATAAATAAATGTTCACTCTAAAAACTAAAAAATTTATTACATAACACTAAGTATTTAGTTTTAATTTATTTTAATCTCTCGATGTATTTTATATAAATAATAATGTTATATAAATTCTAATTTATTATAATAATTACTATACTTAAATGAATTATAATTATTAATATTAAATTTTAGTATTAATAATAATAAAAATAAAATCATTATAAAATTGATTATGATATAAAAAATAGAAAGGTTGTTTTATTTTTAAATATTAATTTTTTAATTTATTATAAAACTACAATTAATAATTGTTAAATTATTTCAAAATGAATATGCATTTTTATTTAATTCATTTATATAATGAAATTTAAGTTTTGAAAATATCATGGTGATTTGATTATTTATTTATTATATGATTAATTTTCATATTTTAAAAGCAATACAATTTAATTGAACCCAAATAGTTTAATTTTAGAATGAGATTTAATATTTAAAAATATTGTGGTGATTTGTTTATTTATGTGTTATATGATTAGTTATTTAGATTTTAAAAATAACACAATCTAATTGAACCCAAAAATGAAAAAGTAGGGATGTATTTCTCTTGCAAACCTATCAAAAAAGATTTAAATTAAAAACTTCCCAATATATGTAATATTTTTAGAAGTTAGAATCTAGTGTAATTTTAAAAAATGAAATGATTTTGGTGCAAATAAAAATAATATAATCTTTAAAAGTATTGTGCTAATAAGACCAAGAGAAATTGACATTTGTAGCTATATCTTGTATAAAATCCCTCAAATTCTTAAGAATATTTTTACATGGAATATTTTGACATATATTATTAATTAATATATGAATGCTAGTTATAATTATTAATATTAAAAAAAATTGTATTAAAGATAGTATAACAAAAGGATTACAATGAACACTCTAAATTAGAGTTCACACTGTTCAAACGCAGCAACAGGACCATGAAGGCCTCAGATTAACAAAGACCACGCAGGGTCACAGCAAGGGGAAGACCACGCAGGTCTTAGAATGACATACAAAGAATGAATGTAGAAATTTTAAAGAGTGAAGATGAAACATAGAGAATGACAAGACAAATATATACAGATTTCAAAGTGTGAAGATGAAAGCTAGAGAAATAGGCACAACCAGTGGACTAATTGGTAGTTATTGAGTCAATGAGGGCCAAGTAGCTGCATCAGAACGCAAACCAACAAAAAAATATTGAACATATTATTCAAAACAATTTTCTTTTTGTACACTAGGTGTGGCTACACCCCAATGCATTGCATTAAATATTGACTAGAATGTAACAAAGGAATAAAATGTAAAAAGAACTTAAAGTGATCCTTCACATTCTAATGTATTTTATCTTATTTGTGTCTTTTGGATGTATTTTATCTTGTTTGTGTCTTTTGAATACAATGAATTTGAATCTTTTACATCTAAATTACTCTATAAAATACATTTGTAACACAATGTATAGATTGGAAACTATTATAAATCTATTATAAATACAATATACCAATTTATTTTTTTTTGGATTTTTTTTTTTTTTTTTTAATTTTCTAAACTTTAAATGTATATTTATTATCTTCATATATTTAATTCATTGAATGATTTATTAATTCAAAATTTGTTCCATACCAATGATTCCTTGTTAAACAAATTTGTGCTAAGAAAATTTCAACATCAATCATGGATGCTGCTTTTGTTACTTTAAAGACTGCACTTTCCTTTTCTCTGCTTTTGTTACTTTAAAGACTGCACTTTCCTTTTCTCTGATTACAGAGAATAGGTAAGGGAGGATACATTATTCATTAAATTTTTTCTTTTGTCAAATGGTTTATGGATTTTTTAAAGGTAGTTCCAGCCACCATTTTTTTTTCCAAAAAAAATTATTACGATCAATTTTAGAGTTTTCATGATTTATTTTTATTCACACAAAGTGAAAATTGTAAATGAATTTTGAAATTCCATATGTTTTTCATGTAGACAATGGTATCATAAAATTTAGAGTTATATTTTATTGAAATTCAAACAAAATTATTTGAGTGAATTTCTTAATTTTATGATATAAAATAATAATTGTGATGGAATATTGTTTTTATAACGATTTAAATTATTTTCACTTAAATTTAATATTGAAAAAACACTTGTAAAAAATAAATATATCGAAATGAAATTATGAACACACTTAAAATTGAATTAGATCATTTACACTTACTAATAGTGGGAATTCAGGAATGAAAAATGTGGATACATGAGAAGCTCTTGTCCAATTTGTATCATTAGGGAGACAACCAAACAAATCTATTGTCCAATTCAATCAAATATTTTGTCTACCTATGTGTTATCCGAAACTCTATCTCACCAATGTTTTCTTAATTTTTTATTTAAAAAATAAATAAAAAATTTGAAAGTTTCATATGAAAAGAAAAAACTGAATTGATATTTATGAATTTCAATATATAATATTGAATCTATAGTATGTTCTTTGACATTTGTGTGTTAAAACTTTATAACAAGTATTCCTGTTTTAAAAGTTCAATGTTTTCAATTTTAGTATAACAAATTTATAAATTATTAAATTATATTTTAAAAAATAACGTCTCCAAATACTCCCACCTCCTATTTTTCAAAAATAGAAGTACAGGCACCAATACAAATACTGGTCTCCTGGCAACTATAATATGTGTATATTCCAAACTTCAACCTCATTACAAACTTCATATCAAGATTCTTGCTGGTTCGTGATCTTTCATGTCCATTAATTATGTATTCCCCCAATCTAGTAATGGGCTGGCTAATTATTTATTCCCCCACACCTGGCAATGAAACATGTGAGAATGTTGGCTACCCACCCTATTCTTTCTAAATATAATAACTTTTTAAATAAATGTGTAATTTTTTTTACAATAATTTTCATAAAGTAATAAATGCAAATGAACAAAAAATTATACTTTGTGTCATTAATTTCTACTACTATATATAATTTTTAGATATAAAAATCTATAAATTGGATATATACATGCATATTCAGTTATTCATTCTTTTTTATTGTTTTAGTTATAGATTGTTTAGGCTTTATTTTCAAATTTATTTCCATATTCTTTATACAAATGTATATGTTTTTATATAGGTAAAAATAGGTTTTGAAGGGACTCGAAACTCTTTACAAACAAGAACAAAGCTGCAAAAAGGACAGCCTGTAGCCAGCCAAAAACTAGCTCCCATACAAGACCCTTGAAGATTTACATTTAGAGCTACTTTTGTATGAACAGAGAGTCATGTCAAAAGAAGGCCTAGAGAGTTTAGCTTTCTTTCCCATAACAGTGATCCAACTTTCTTCCACTTATGTTGCCTTATCATGCAAGGCCGACTCACTATTTTCCAGAAGGTGAATGCCTGTAGCCATAGTCTTAGAGATTTCATCATTATTCCTTCATGCAGACAAAGACTTAGTTGAAAAGCCACCAGATATGGAAGTCATGGCGCTATCACCAAAAATGGCAGCCTAGACCCATATCTTGTAAAATCAAATTTTGTGTAATTTCATTAATGAATGCCAAGTTTTATCCCTCTAAATCCGTAATTAATTAGGCTTGGATTTGAATTGAAAGGGTCAATAAAAGAAAATTAACCTCAATTAATTAATAAAGCCTTAGATTAATGTGAAAGTGTAAAGTTACATTTTACAACATAGTAAATAAGGCACCATTAAGTCCATTTTATTAAAAAGGGACCTAAACTTAATGTGAATGTGTAAAACACATTACAACACTAAATCAAGGCAATATTAGGTTCAATTTAATATTAATTATTTCCAAATTAAGTTTGAAAAATGGATACTTTTTGCTACACTACATTTAGCCCCCACTTTAATGAGAATATGAACCCATTTCAAAGTCACACTAAAGTAGACATTCAAGACACTTATGTATGCAATAGTGATAAAGATACACAATCATACAACATCAAAGACCATGAAGAAATAAAAATAAAGACAAAAATAAAAATAAAAAAGGGGTGGATCAAGCCCTGATAGTCTATCCAACTCGGTGTGGATCACATCTTAGTTGTTTGTCCAAAATGCATGCTCACTTCGGGCTAATGGAACCTCAAGTCATCCACTAGTTGAGCCCCCATAAAAGTGGCTTAGAGAGAAATTTGTGCCTATGAATCGGATCTCACAATACAATGAGAAAGTCATCCCTTTGTGTTGACTTCTCATCATACTAACCATACCAAAGCTATCCTTCTGATAACTTCAATAAGATGCCACAAAATGAAACTTCAAGCTTATGAACAACATGTAGTAAAGGTTTTTGTTCACATGGATTTTGCTTAGTTTGCATAAGGTCCCTTCTTTGGGACATCATGCCTAACATCTCCAAGAGAGGATATTTGAAAGAAATATCACACTCTTAGAGGAAATCAAACCCAATGACACCACCAAGAAAATGATGCATTTACAAGAATAAAGAAAATCACACAGTGAAACATGAGTGTCGATGTATTCCCCCAATTTAAAGCAGTTGCTAACACCATTGGTATGAGCAATCCGCTTTAAAGTAGAAGAAGACATGACAGCTTATTTGAAAAATCCTATGCCAAGTCATATTTCCCTGAATGAATTTGCATCATGAATAATAGGTTGCCCCCAAAATACAACATAGTATGTCACATGCGAGCCAACTTAAGACATGTTGCCCACATCTCAAGCTTGCTCTTATATATACATGGAAGGCAGTGAACTAGCCAAAAGAGACAAGGAAAAGTGCCATACAAGGACAAGGCTATCTAACAACTTGCCCCCATGGACAAAAGGTGAGCCGACAATGGATGATGATATGTTTCTCCTTGCAAAAGAGAGATGATTTGCAATGAATGTAAAACATGATATGATCCTACAACTATTACGTGACAAGGAGAAGTAAATAATGTTATTGATTATAATAAGTAAATGAAGTATCAACTTGATGCCTATCTAATGAAATATTTGCACATGTAGTATCTATCAGCTCAAGATGCACCAAAGTTAATTTTTTCTTGGAGGAATCTTTTTTAAGAGTTGATGTTTAGTGGAGTATTTTTTTATGCTTTGGTTTCTTTCAAAGGACAATAACCAAGACCACGACTCACTTCTCATGTGTGAGCCTCTATAGGGATGCAAATACCTTGTTATCTAGCATTGTTGGTATGTGGTGACTGATCATTCAAATACTATACACTTGTAACGTATTCTCGCCAATTTTTTCTTGCCAACACATCAAGGTTTTCCCATAAACACATCAAATTTAAAAAATGACTTTGTAAAACCCTAATTCTAGAAGCTTCCAAAAAGTTTGTTATAAGTGGTTCAGATGTAAGTTGTGATGTTTGATTTGCAAGATTGTAATCTATTTTTCATTGGATAATAAAATCATTGGATGACTGATTTTTTATGGATGTAGCCCATATTGGGTGAATCACATTAAAATTTTGTGTTGATTTATTTTGTGCTATTCTTCATTGTTATTTGTGGGTTATTTAATCTACATATAATTGTTAATGTTTATTGCTCCAATCTGCTTGAATCCTAACAACTAGTATCAAAACTTTGTGTATTTTAGTCAATTGGTAGGAAACCTCTAGATTTGAGTGGGAGCAATAGAACAAGGGAAATTCAAGGTTGAGAAGTTCAATGGCTAGAATTATCAATTATGGAAGATGTAGATGGAAGATTATTTGTATCGAAAGGATCTATGGTGGTCATTGCAAGGAAAAGAAAATAAAGAAGCTATGATGGTTGATGAAGAATGGGAGATTCTAAATAGAAAAGCTTTGGGAACCATTTAGTTGTTTCTGGCACCATCTGTGGTGTTCAATATAACAAAAGCAAAGAAAATAGAGGATCTGATGGAAGCGTTGGCTAAATTGTATGAAAAACCCTTGGCCTCAAATAAGGTATTTCTCATGAAGTGTTTGTTTAATCTTTAAATGATTGAAGGTGGATCTATGATAGATCATTTAAATTTAATATAATTACTAGTCAATTAACTTCTATAAAAGTGAATTTTTATGAAGAGGTGAGGGCTCTCTTCATTTTATGTTCTTTTCCAGAAAGCTAGAATAGATTGGTAATGGTTGTAAGTAACTCTGTATTTGGTTCAAATATATTAAAATTTGATGATTTTGTTTGTGTTATCCCTAGCGAGGAAATGCAACAAAAAAACATAGGTGACAATTCAACATCTGGTAATGATTTGACTATGGAGAATAGGGGAAGAAGAAAGGAGACAATGAAAATCCCAACAAATCATGGGAAGTCACAAGTGAAGTCAAAGAAAGGCAGATCTAAAACTAAAGGAAGAATGGATTGCTAGCACTATGGAATACCAAGACACTTGAAGAAGTATTTTTGGTCTTGAAAGGGAAAACAAGTAGATAGACAACATGATGATGGTAAGGAAGCTAATGTTGCAAGCAATAAATTTCAAGTTTCTTTAATTCTGTGTTTAGATAATGCTAATGATTCTTGGGTAATAGATTCAGGGGCTTCATTTCGTGCCACACCCCATAGGAAATATTTTGTAGATTATGTTCAAGGTGATTTTGGATAGGTATATTTGGGTGATGATGAACTCTATCATATTGTTAGAAATGGAAAGATAAAAATCAAGTTACAAAATGGAAATGAATGGTTACTACAGGAGGTAAGGCATGTTCAAATTTTGAGAAGGAATTTAATTTCTATAGGACAACTAGGTAGTGAAGGCTACAAAGATACCCTTCTAGACAAGTTCTGGAAGGTCACTAAAGGTGCATTAGTAGTAGCTAAAGGTGAAAAGGTAGGCACATTGTCTTTGTGTGTTGGTAATACTCATTCTACCTGATCTACTACATAAACAATTGCTACTAAGATAGTTATAGCACTTGCTACAGGGACAAAAACAATATTGTGGCACCATAGACTTGGGCACATGAATGAGAAAGGGATGAAGATCATTCACTCTAGAAATTCACTACCACATTTGAAGGAGATTAACTTGGAGTTCTATGAAAATTATGTTTATGGAAAACATAAAATATTTTGATTTCTCAAAGTTGGGAAAGAGAAGAAGAGTGAGAAATTAAAGCTTGTGCATTCAAATGTATGGAGACCACCTCAGGTATCTTCTCTTGGTGGCTCTTGCTATTATGTTACTTTTATTGATGATGCAACTAGGAAAACATGGGTGTATTTCCTAAAGTAAAAATCAAAAAGATTTGGTTGAGAATGAGAAAGGAAAAAAGTTGAAGTGTCTCAGATCTAATAATGGAGGTTAGAATTACAATAGAGAATTTAAAAATTATTGTTCATAAAATGGAATCTGTAGGCAAAAACAAAAAATTGGTGTGTCTGAGAGGATGAATAGAACCATTATGGAGCACGGTGCAAGGAGCATGAGATTGCATGTTGGACTACCCTTACACTTTTGGGTGGATGTTGTACATACTGTTGTTTATTTAATAAATAGGGAACCTTCAAATCATTTTTATGGTGGCATTCCAAAGGATGCATGGACGGGTAAAATGGTAAACTATTCATTTATGAAAACCTTTGGTTGTGAAGCTTTTGTCCATGTTGATATCAAAAATAAAACCAAGCTTGAGGCTGAGTTTAAAAAGTGTACCTTCATTGGATATGGAGTAGATGAATTAGGTTATTAATTATGGGATTATGAAAATCATAAAATCATTAGGAGCAGAGATGTTATATTCAATGAGAAGGTCATGTATAAGGATTAGCTACAGGAAAAGAAGCATGAATAGGCCAAAAAGGAATATGTGGTGTTGGATGAGATTCTAGAAAATAAAATGCGAGTGGTACCTAATGTTCAGCAACACAAGTTATCTCACAGTCTCCTACAAGTGTTAAACATTTTACAAGAATAACTAAACCTCTAGAAAGGTTTCCTCCATCATTATATTCTATATTATTAACTGATTCTAGGGTATGTGCAGGATCATCATGGAAAAAATAGGCCCTTAAGTGGCAAAAAATTCAAAAAAATCAGAGTTAGACAACTTGACATAAAAATTTGAATAAGTTATCTATATTATTTCAAAAATATGTAAGAATAGAATCTGTAGCAAATTGAATGTAGTTTATAAACTACTAGGATACTTTTTTAAGAAAAAATCTATTTTGAAAAATTGAAATTTCAATGCAAGATACTTAAATTTCAGGGAAAAATAAGAAGTAGGTGTATGTCTAACCACCCTAACCACAATAAAATGATAATATGTTTTTTATAATATTTTACACATAAGTAGAGGACTCATTTCGAGATGTGATGCATATTTTTTTGCAATTTGTTTCCAAGTAAATAATTAACTATGAATTTTTTATTACAAATTTTAAAAAATATAAAAACTCGTATGTCTGACCACCTTAACTTGGTCAAAACTTCATGAAATTCAAATTTTATTTTTTTAATACTATAGTATGTGAAGCATAGAATGTGATGCATGTTTTGGATTCAAAAAATGTGATACCGTTTGAAAGTTATAGATATTTTTGAATTAGCCTATCAATCAGGACTTTAGTCATAATTCAAATAGAAAATGAATAATAATTATTTATTAAATTCAAAATAAAGCATAATTTATATTGGTGGAAAGCTAAGAATATCCTTTAAAAACCATTTTCATTTCATCAATTTTGGGTTAAAAAAAAATTGTTAGCCACATACCCTACAAATACCCATCATATCGCCACTTTTTGGCCCATCATGATCCTACACATACCCTCTAGTGAACCTAAAGGTTATGAAGAAGAAATGCAGGTAGATACCAAAAAATAGTGGGAGCTAGGCATGAAAGAGGAAATGGATTCCTTGTTGTAGAATTAGACTTGGGACTTAGTCCAATTTCCTATAGGTAAAATAGCATTACCAAATAAATGGGTTTACAGGTTGAAGGAAGAAGATGGAGGCAAGAAAAGATATAAGACCAAACTCATGGTAAAAATTTTTGCACAACAAAAAGGTATAGATTTTGATGAAATATTTTCTACAGTTGTAAAGATGACTTCTATTATAACTATTCTAAGTCTTGTGGCTATGGAAGACTTGCATCTTGAACATCTAGATGTGAAAACAACATTTCTTCATGGGCATTTGGAAGAGGAAATATGCATGCAACAACCATAGGGATATGAGGTCAAGGGTAAGGAGGAATTTGTGTGTAGATTAAAGAAGAGTTTGTATGTCCAGAAACAAGCACCTCGACAATAGTATTTGAAATTTGATAGTTTAGTTGAACAAGGTTGCAAACGATGTCATTTTGATTATTGTGTTTATTTGAAGAAATTGGGTAATGGTAGTCATATTATCCTATTGCTTTATGTTGATGACATGCTTATTGTTGGGTCTAACATGCAACATATTAATGAACTTAAGTAGAAATTAGAAAATTCATTTGCTATGAAATATTTGGGTGTAGCAAAACAAATCCTTGGTATGAGGATCACACAAAACAGGAAAAACAAAAATTATTTATGTCTCAAAGTGAGTATGTCGAGAAGGTCTTGAAAAGGTTTAACATGTAGAATGCACAAGCAGTTAATATGACTTTGCCTAGTCATTTTAAGTTGACTAAAGAGATGTGTCCAAAGACACAAAAGGAGGAAGACAAAATGTCTAAGATACCATATGCACCAACAGTTGGTAGCTTGATGTATGCAATGGTATGCACAAGGACAGATATTGCATATGCAGTGGGAGTTGTGAGAAGGTGTATGAGCAATCTAAAAATGAAACATTGGAATGTGGATTGGAATATGTATGTATGAACATGTGTAGATAGGAATTTCTATGCATACCCATACACAAATAAGTAATATGTAAGTGAAAATTCATATATATATATATATATATATATATATATATATATATATATATATATATATATGCATGTATATATGTATGTATGTATGTATTGTATATACATATATGCATCAATATATATAGATATGTGATTATTTTTAAATATTAGAAATATAAATTTTCAAAAATATATATAATAATAAAGAATATATATATATATATATATATATATATATATATATATATATATATATATATATATATATAAGTGAGTAAAGTTATATGTATATCATAAGAGAAATGAATGGAAGCATAGACTACACATTAAGAAGGCATGTTTATATCATGCCATGGCATATGTAGTGGATTTTAATGCTTATTTAAAATTTTAAATCTGCCCTATATGAGGTGCATAACTTGCAAGATGGTAGATGGAAAATATGCCACAACAGGGGCAACGTGAAAATATTTTTTTAAAGAATATTGCATAGCCACCACGTGAGGGATATATGACACGCATGATACAATGGGCATTGCTACCACATAAGGCATGGTGTAGGTGGTAGTCAAATCCATAAATAAGGAATAATTTATAGTGAATCATGAGGTAAATAAGATGGAAAAAATTCCATGAAAAAAGGCATGAGTAACAATATTTATAATAGCTATTAAAAACAATAAAGCGACTAGCAATAGCACAATACTTTGCAAAGAGATAGACACATAGTTTGTAATGCTTTGGGAATCCATATGTGCTATGTAATTGGAGCTTTTTATTGATTTGTTGAACAACAAATCATTGGAAGAAATAGTCAACTAGTTCATTGCAATTGTAGGAGTCATTTGAGAGTTTTTGAGAGAAAAAATTTTCAAACATTAACCAACAAATCCCATAGCTAGCAAAGGTAAGAGAGGTGGCAGAAAATTAGCTATATTTTAAGTAGAAACTACTTTCCAATTTTATATGAATGCAAGGTATTAGCTTTGTATTTTTTTGTACATTTTATATGTTCATTATGGAGTGCACTCTTGTTGTTCATTTGTATTGTATTTTGTAAGCATAGAGAAAATTATTTAGTGAGTTTAGAGAATATTATTTTGTGAGTTGAGAGCATCATTATAGTGAGATTTTTAGAGCTTGGAGTATATACTTTGAGGGAGGATAAATTGATTGAGCATATGAAATCATAGGAGGCAACAAGTAGAGCCAATGGCATTGTGCATAGAGTTACAAGATTTTTGTTGGGAGTTATATTTTCCAAGCATGCTTTAGACATTCTTAACTCTTTCTCTTTCCAATTTTGATACTATTTTTTTTTATTGTTTGTAAGTATTTGTTCAATTGATGTTTTCTTATTATAGATTTTGAATAGTGCTTATGCATATAGCTAGAATCTATACAAGTTGGCTTAAATAATGTTATTAGCGTAATATATAGCTACCATGATTTTAATGTTTGATTGATGTACTAAAGAAAAGATAAATATAAGCTATTATGATAACCAGTGATAAATTTAGGAAAGCCCCCTCAAAAAATGATATAAAATCCTGGAAAATCTTTAATTTTTTTAGGAAAAAATATTAATTTCTATTGGAAAATCTTTCCTTTTTTAAAAAAGATAATAATTGGCAATTTTTTACATCATTAAAATTTTATAGAAAAATTTCGAAAATCTTGGGCTCAAGGGTGGAAATAATCTATGTGTTTAAGTAGTAGACTATAATATTTACTTGCCACCATTGTTTTAAAATATAATATAATGGCTCTCATTGTATTTTGTAAAGTAAAATGTACCCATGATCTATAATTCTCATGGGACTCGAAATTGTTTTTATGTCATTGAACAACCCTTGTTGTACTCTATGATGTAAAATTTACCCACAATCAATAATGCTCATGAGACTTGAAATTGTGGGACCCATGAGCATTACATATCATGGTTAAATTTTACCTTGTGGAATACATCAAGGGCCATTATATTATATTATCAATCAATGGTGGAAACTAAAGAATAGAAATATGGTCCTAAAGGAACTAATAATTATGATATACTATTGGCGAATTAATATAGATTTCTATTATAATTTATAAAATTTAGGAAAATACAATCATGTATCAAATATTGTGGTGAATTTTTTAGTTAAAATTTCTAATAAAATAAATTATTTGGTGATTTAAATAAGACTATAATTAAATTTTGTAAAAATGTGGCAATTCAAGTCACATTATAGCTCAAACTATTAGCCAATTTTGTATTCCCAAATTTCAACTATTAACCAATTGGTGAATATTAGCTGCTAAAAAAATCATTGATGATAATATCTAAGATATAGTATGATACATATAATGCTTTCATAAGCTATGATAAGTATTGATATCATGATAGAATTAATGTTATCATTGTATAGGTATGATGTTATGTACACCTAAGTTGGTAGTTTAACCATGGATGGAGAACTTACATTCTCGATTATCTATAACCCTTGAAAGTAGGAGATTAGTTCATTCCCAAGGGTTAGGGTATATAGTTTAATGTGTTAATATTGATATTCAACAATAAGGTGGAAAACGTATTAGAGATATTTTCCATTGAATTACCTTTTTAAATGATATTATCTTATACTTGACCAAGAGTCTATACCTATTCATGGTATTATAATCTTAAACAAATAGGACATTATGTCTCAACAACCCAAACCCATAATGTGAGGAGAATTTTAGGTGCAAAATTATAAACTCTTCTCAAGTTGATAATGTCCTCCAGATTAGGTATGAACTTAACATACATTTTAAACATGTGTGAATATATGTTTCATATTGAGGGAAAGGATTTTTTTTTTTTGAACATACAAATGTAGGTACCTTATATAAATAATGTTAAAGATAACTTAGAAAGAATCATGAGGAAATTGGAGATTATTCAAAAGTTTCTTAGTTCAATTATTAGAAGTTAATAGCTTATTATGTTGACATATTATGGGGTATTACTATAAATACAAGACTTTATATATTATTTAGTGTAAAGGATAACCATACTGGTTATGACATTGTAGAAGGATGAAGCCCTAATAGATATGAAAAAAAGAGAGACTAAAAATAAATACAATGAAGTAATCTTCAAATCAAGTTTAATTATGAACTATTATACATGTTAGAATATTGATAATTCCTTAGATTGAGACTAGATGTGTCTAGTCAATGACATGGTGTCATCAGTATTAAATAATTATGCATGAAAAAGGAGATTCATTACTCCCAATATTTGAAAGAAAGAACTTGAATAAGGGGCAGTGGCCAGATCCAGAGTGTTATAAGTATGTAATCAGGTATTTAAGAGATTGTGTTAAAACCTCTTTGGTCTATTAAATCAATATGACTATGTCATCACTTTGAATGAAACCTTGCTTTTATTGTTAATCTTGGGGGAAAACTAATTCGAGCTCACTATAGTTTAATAAAGTTTCCAAGTCAAGTAAGGGTGGGTGAACATATGACATCGCTTCATAGAAATTGGATACATATATATATATATATATATATTAAATCTCTAAATAGATGATGCAGAGGTGACCACAACTTCATAATTCAACCCAATTTGACACCCAAAATTTTAACTTTCTGCCAATTTCACAATTTCAAAGCAACAAGTATTGCAACTCAAAACTAAATTCATTTCACCACACAAATTTATCATTTTATTTGAATCCAATTCACAGATTACATGAGCTCTACAAACAAGGTTGTTTAAATAAAATAGAAAACTCTTCACATGATGTTATCCCATGCAATCTATATTTTCAATCAGTAAGAAAATATACAAGTTTTCACTATCTCCTTTGCACCCCCTCTCACTTTTCAAGACTCTCTCCAAATTCCAGCGCACACCTCCTCTCACTTGTGCAAAATCCTTCCTCTGATCGACCCACAAACAGAATAATTTTATTTTCTTTTGGCTACACCCGCTCCATGCCCTATTCTCTCAACAATTGATTCCAAATTGCTTGCTTGGATTTCAAGTTCCCTTCCTATCCTCTGTCGCCTTCTTTTGCTGGTACCAAGCATACAATTCCTGCTACGCCTTCTACATTTGTTTTCTGCGTATTCTCTTCCCTCTAATGCACCCCTTCCCGTTTTCCTTCCACCATCAATCTCGGTTAGAAAACTTCAATCTTTTTTTGTTCTCTCCAGAGCTACCTATGCGCCTTCTCCTCTCCTCTATTTTTCTAAAACTTTCTACCTTTTCTCCAATTGATAGCACAGTTAGAAGATGAAAAGTACAAGCATTTAATTTCAATTTTTTTTGTAAGCTACAATAATATCGGCCTTTTTTTACAAGTATTTTAGCCTACTCTTGTTAACTAGGCCTCTCTTCTCTAATTGGTTTTCTAAAACAAGAATATGTGTTTCCTTCAAATTCGCGACCCTTGCATATCTCCTCCTTTGTCTTCAATTTTTTAAATTTTTTTTTTCTTTTATTCTTTTCTTTTATATAATTATTCGATATTGCCAAGATAATGCAAAGTGAAATACATAGGACTACAATTTGGAGGGAAAGATTATCACAAATAAAGAATTCACCAAGATATTTTATAAATTTGAGAGATACCAAAACAAAACAAACCAAAACCGCTAAAAACAACTCAAAAAAGAATTCTTTTTGGTGGTGTTGAATGCTCTTTAGCCCGCGCATGCTCCTACACTAGACACACTAAGTAAAATGGAATGTTCCTTGAGTTTTAAACTCTAGAACATTCAAAAGTGCATGGGACAGTAATCCCATATTTTTTTTTAATCTAACACTACTCCTTATCCACCAGAGCTTTCCCTCTTCTCCATTTCTACTCTTCCTCAACACTCAAGCCATCTTCATGGGTACTATCTCGTTCCTCTGAACAACTGCTTCCCACAAGTTCATCTCGGTTCCCTCTACATGTTCATGGACTGTTATTCTTTCTTCCTCTACTATACTGTTTTGATAAATCATAACCCAATTTTCTCTTTCCTCTTGAATTATGGTCTTTGAATGGTTGCAAATCATTGCACTTGCTCTGTTCTTTTCCCTCTATGTGTTGCTTCTTTGCATTGCAACACACAATAGAGTTGGAACCTTTCATCTACTTCTCTTCATCCTTTATATAATTCAATATATATTGTTGCCCATCCTTCCAGATGGTGTCCACATTCTTCTTACCATCATAAATGGGCTCGCTATCAAACTGCCATGGCCTAACCAACAACATGTGACAAGCAGTCATGGGCATCACATCGCACAACACCTCATCTCTATATGAAAAATCTGAAAACTAACTAAACATTACTCCCTCACATCCACTTCATGTTCCTTTTGCAACCAAGAAACCTTGTACGGTCTAGGATGCTTACTCCTTTTCAAACTTAGTTTTTCTACCATCTCCTCTGAAACTAAGTTATCCATACAATAACTTTACAACACTTACCTCCATCCTTACACATAGTTCAAAAAATATTTCTTCTTTGAGATGGTTTCTCCTCTATCGCATCTAGGTTCACCAACGCTCTTCTCAACATAAGAGATTTGGCTTCTTCATATACTTGAGAACACTCAAAAGAATGATGACCAACTTCTCCACACCGATAACATCTAAATGGAAGCCTTTTGCAACTACCACCAGTCCCTCTCATTGATGTCTCCTTTTCTTTTATGTTTTGACCCCCTTCTTTACTCCATTTGCAATTTTATTCTTCCTCAATCTACTTCCCTTTACTGCTGCTCACTTGTCCCTTTTCAGCTCCAAATCTTCCTCATCTTTTGGAATTATTTATTTGTCTCCTTATTAATTTCTCCTCAACCTTCATCACATATTGGTATGCTTCCTCAACTATGGTAATTTTCAACATACTCATCTTGTCTTGAATGTTAAACCGCAAGCCATTTACATACCTAGCTACCTTCTCTTGATCAATTTCATGTCTTTTGAATCAGATGGCCAACTTGTAAAACTCCTCCGTGTAACCTTTTACACTTATTTATTTTTCCTTTAGATTTTGCAACTTCTTGAACAACTCCATTTCATAATCTCTAGGTATGTCTGTCTTCTTCAACTTCATCACCATTTGTTTCCATCGTGTTATCTAGGGATCTCCATCCATTTATCACTCTTTCTGCAATCCTTTGCACCATAACGCAACATGCTCCTTCAATTTTGTTTGAGCTATATTCACTTGTTTCAGGTCTTTAATGTCCTCCAATTCGAAGTACTCCTCCAGCTCTCCAATCCAATCAATTAACTCATCTAGATTCAACATTCTAAAAAGGATCAAAAATCCATCTTATTATTCTTTGTTACTCTCGAAAGAGCTCTCAAAAATATCACTTGTTCAACATCCACTAGTCATTCCTCCTCCTCCTCATCTTCTTCTTCTTCTCTTTCGAGTTCTTCACCTTTGATTTCTTCCTCATCCTCTTGTTCTCTTATTATTTATCTTCTTTCCCTTCTGTTACTAGCACCTACATCCCCCTAGTTTTTTATTCCTTCAATCACCATGTCACAAAATATTTCGAGTATAATCTCTATCCTAGGTCTTCCTCTTCCTCTTCCTACTTGGGTCAGCATCACTCCCAATTAATGGTTTCAACTCTCAACTATTTGGATCTTCACTCACAACTCATCCACAAAAATTCTTTTGAGTTCTACACTACCATCACTCACTTCCCACAAGTCCCACAGATACTTTCCATGCTCAGGCTCTTCTACTTTGATACCAATTTGATGCAGAGGTGACCACAACTTCCTATTTCAACCCAATTTTACACCCAAAATTTTAACTTTCTATCAATTTTACAATTTCAAAGTAACAAGTCTTGCAACTCAAAACTAAATTCCTTTCGCAACACAAATTTATGGTTTTAGTTTAATTCAATTTGTAGATTACATGAGTTCTACAAACAAGGTTATTTAAATAATAAAAAAATAAAAACTCTTCACATGATGTTATCTCGTGCAATCTCTATTTTCAATCAACAAGAAAATATACAAGTCTACACTATCTCCTTAGTGCCCCCTCTCACTTTTCAAGACTCTCTCCAAATTCTAGTGCACACCTCCTCTCACTTGTTGCACAAACCCTTTCCTCTGATCGACCCACAAGTAGACCAATTTTATTTTCTTTTGGCTACACCTATTCCATGCTATGTTCTCTCAAAAATTGATTATAAATTGCTTGCTTGGATTTTGGGTTCCCTTCATGTCCTTTGTTTCCTTCTCTAGCTGGAACCTCATACAATCTATATTGTTCCTTCTACATTTGTTTGCTTCATATTCTCTTCTCTCTAATGCGCCCCTTCCCATTTTCCTTCCACCATCAATCTCGGTTAGAAAACTTCATTCCTTTTTTTGTTCCCTCTAGAGCTTCCTGCACACCTTCTCCTCTCTATTTTTTGAAAACCTTCTACCTTTTCTCCAATCAATACGTCAGTTAGAAGATGAAAAGGCCAATCATTTAATTTCAATTTTTTTTGTAAGCTACAATAATATCAACCTTTCTTTACAAGTATTTCAGCGTGCTCTTGTTAACTGGGCACCTCTTTGACTAATTTTTTAAAACAATAATATGCATTTCCTTCAAAGTTGTCACCCCTGCATATCCCCTCCTTTGTCTTCATTTTTTAATTCTTTTGGTATGTGCAAGATCATCATGGAAAAAACAAGCACTTAAGTGGAAAAAAAATCAGAAAAATCAGAGTTAGGAAACTTGTCGTGAAAATTTGAATAAGTTATCTATATTATTTCAAAAATATGTAAGAATAGAATCTGTAGAAAATTGAATGTAGTTTCTAAGCTACTAGGGCTTTTTTTAAAAAAATCTATTTGGTGAAAATTTAAAATTTCAACAATAGTACTTAAATTTCAAGGAAAAATAAGTAGGTGTATGTTTGACCACCGACCACAATAAAATGATAATATTTTTTATAATATTTTAGATATAAGTAGAGGACTCATGTCCAGATGTGCATATTTTTTGTAATTATTTTCCAATTAAATAATTAATTATGATTTTTTTATTACAACTTTTTAAAAATATAAAAAACTCGTATGTCTGACCACCTTAACTTGGTCAAAACTTCACGATTTTTTTTTTTTTAATCCCATAGTATGAAAACCATATAATGTGATGCATGTTTTGGATTCAAAAAATGTGATACCGTTTGAAAGCTATAGATGTTTTTCAATTAGCCTATCAATTAGGACTTTAGTTGTAATTCAAATAGAAAATGAATAATAATTATTAATTAAATTCAAAGTAAAGCATAATTTATATTGGTAGAAAGTTGAGAATCTCCTTTAAAAATCCTTTGCATTTCATCAATTTTGGGTAAAAAAATGTCGTCAGCCACATACCCTACAGATACCCATCATATCGCCACTTTTTGGCCCATCATGATCTTGCACATACCCCTTTTATTTTTTTTTTATTTTTTTTCATTTCTGTAATTATTCAATATTGCCAAGATAATGCAAAGTGAAATCCATAGCACTACAATTCAGAGGAAAAGATTATCACAAATAAAGAAATTTCCAAGATATTTTATAACATTGAGAGATACCAAACCAAACAAACCAAAACCGTTGAAAACAACTCAACAAATTTTTGTTTTTAGTGGTGTTGATTGCTCTTTAGCTTGTGTGTGCTCCTACACCACTAGATTAGGTGTAAAAGTAACTACTTAATGTACTTGGTCAATTCACTGTGATCTAGGATTGCATACTAGTCAGTAGAGTCATGCATAGTTGGAAGGTGTACATTGTATGGCCATAAGAAATATGTAGGACACAACACCAAATAGTCAGATATGCATTATTGTGGTTTTCATACCAAAATATTTGTTAAAGGGTATGGCCATCTTATCGGGTAGGAACATGTGTGGGGGACTGATTAAGTCTTTGGTTGAAGGAAAAGCACTTGGGTATGTTACATGGACAATCCTTGATATACTCTCCTAAACATCTCATGCCCTCTTAATCCAAAAATCCTAAAATTTTATTTTAGAATTCAACACCTTTGCTAGCCAAATTTCGTCATGTCAAAATAGAAGAGGGACCATTGTGATAAAAAAATGTAAACCACTCCACTATATCCCATGTACCAGAAGTCTATCAAAATCTACTAGCAAGGAAACCCCATTCTCATCTCTTGCCACCATCAATTTCTCCTCGATATTTCCTATGAACTATTGTTGAGCTGAACCTATGGCCAAATGAATTATATCTTCTTTCATCTCTCCAATATCTATAAGAGGTTCTAAAAACATGGAGGCTATGTCAAAATTGACTTCGTATCAATTTTTTTTTTAGGATTAAGGTTTACATATAATAATTTAGTTATTAGGCTAGTTAGTTGTTTGGGAAATTATTCCCATAATGGGAAAATTATGGCTTCATAAATATAATGCATTGGATGTAAAGTGGTGAATGATTATAATGAAAATCCTTATCATTCATGTTATTATTTACAATGTATTTCTTTACTATTTCTCTTTTAATTTTTTTTCTCTACATTAGTATCAAAGCATCATTGAGTTTTCTAGTCGTGAAATGATGGAATAAGTAACAACTGAAAAATTAAATGACCCTATTTACAAAGGTGTGGACATAAGGGTTGCTATTTTTTTTTGGTTTATGAGAATTTTTTGGCTGGTCTAATCTATTGACAAGCATTCAAATTATTTTTTGTTCATTCTTATTTCAATGGTATATGAAAAAGGCAACATTTTCTATCCATACTGCTAGATCTTCATGGTGTTGTATTTAAGATGGAAGAAGAAAAGGGTCCAAAATTGTGGGTTGCATTAATTCTTGTTTAAATCTTGTTAGTTGGAAGAAATCTTCAAAGTAAGGAGGCAATACAATGTAGGATTGTGTAAGAAGAAAAATATACTAGCAATGAAGAAATTATATGCGGCATAGTTTTTAATTTTCTTGCATAGTGAAAAGGTAATTCAAATGGCTTAGAAATGTTTAAAGCCAAAGATATATTTGATCAATTGATAAACTAAAGTTCCAATTTCACCATTTCTTTCATCAGTCACAACTAGTTAGAAGAAAGTTTGTATATAGAGAAAAATGTTGCATGTGGAAAAATAGAGGTGGGGATCTAATTTGATAGTAGATTGTTTCATCAAAATCAAGCTATGTTTTAGTATTAATGATCTCTTTGTTGTTCAATAAAACAAAACTTAATATCAGTTTGTGTTAAATAAACATGGAGTGATAAGTTATTAGATTGATATAATTTAAACTAGAGAAAATTATATATTTTCAAAGTTTTAGGGTCACAAATATCATACATGGAAAGTCAAACTCTAATGAATTTTAATAGGAAAAAGATCTCTCAGAGATTGTTAAAGGAACTATTAAAAAACCATAAGATGTAGATTGATGAAGCATTAAAATGAATAGAAAAAGATCATAAAGTTACAAAAGTGATTGGTCTTGGATTATCTAATGCATATTTACATCATATTAATTTTATAAAAACCTCAAACCAAATATGGGAAAGTCTTATTTCTTTGTTTGGTTCATAGGCTTCAAGTGCTAAAATGGGAATGAAGCAAAAACAAGTTGGTTTGAAAATGAATGAGGCTGATAGTGTTGTTCAACATATTATTACATTTTTTTCTCTTCTTAATCAACTTACTAGAATAAAATTTGCAGTTGATGGTGAAGATGCCAAAGCTATTTTATTAATTAGTATACCCTCAAGTTTTGACAATGTTGTATTTACTCTAAACAAAATGATTCCAAGCCTAAGCTTACAGAATATGATATCTTATTTAATTGATGAAGAGTAAAGAGTCTCTAAAACTCACTCAAATATTGAGGAATCTACTTTGTTTTTCAAAAGAAAAACTAATGCTTCAATAAGAAAGAATAATTTCAAATAATTCTATTGTAACCAAAGAGGATACATTATAGTGAATTGCATTCAACGTGATGTGATCTTATTGATGGAAATTTAAAAACATATATAATTATTGAATTTATACTAAAATAGAAGGAGAAATATGTAATATTGCATTATGTGATCAAGACAATGAAGATGTATATGTTCTCTAAGAATTAAATAGATGGAATAGGAGACTGGATGAAATGGATGTAGAAGGACATCTATCATCTCGAGCTAACTTCTAACTCGGGGATGATTCCTTGCATGATAAGAATTTGTTTTATCTCTAATCATTTTAGGAGCAAGATGGGGCATGCAGCACTTTATTGGTTTGTGGATAGTTGAATTCATAAAATTGGTGAGTTTTTGTTGGTCTATGGATAGTTGAATCTACAAAATGGCTATGGATAATTGAGTTTTTCTTGATCCATAGTTTTACAAATGTGTATTTTTGGATAACTGATTAAGTCTCAGCTCACAAATGCAAGAGTGTTACTATGGATAATGGAGTTAGTATCGATTCACAATTGGTTGGTGATTTACTTATGAATAGTGAAGTGTGTCTTGATTCACAGGTAAACGTTGGATAACCAAGACATTTTCCTAAACAAAGGAGTTTGGGTTGATGTTGATGCAAGGTTGGCTAGCCAAAACATTTGTGTAGAGAAAGAAGTTTAGGTGTTGTTACAATATTTTTTTCTTCTCTTTTTGTAATGTAAACCTTAAGGGGGGGTTGTTAGGATTAAGTTTTATATATAATAATTTAGTTATTAGGTTAGTTATTTGGGTGTGAAGTTATTCTTGTAATGGGAAAATAATGGTTTTATAAATCAAATGTATTATATGGAATGTGATGAATGATTATAATGAAATTCCTGATTTATTTTATTATTATTTGTAATTTATTTCTTTAATATTTCTCTTTTAATTTTGTTGCTCTACATGATTCACCTTAAAAAATCCTCGCTCAACACCCACTGAAAAAAGGATGAGATGATTCCTTTTCTAAAAAGCACATTGTAACTACCTCTTATTTATTGCCCCAAAGAAGGCCATTTACATCTTGCAACAACTGAATTAAATAGGTGTGTCCATGTTTCATGATAAAAAATAGAGAAATTAATGATGAATGCATTTAATTTCAAACACCTTAACTAAATATACTTTATCTTGAGAAACACAAAAGTCTAGGATTAGCTCATTCTTTTTAGTGATTACCATGTATGACATCACTTGGATTACTAATAATTGTTATTTAAGATCATGATCTTGCTTGTTGTCCTTTGTTTGATTATTCACTGACATGCTAACTATCATTTTCTCTCCCAACCAATTGTTGAGTTTGCTAATGCATCAACATCGCTATTAACCTCCCGGTAAATATGATTGGGTATATAATTACCCAACTTATCTTATTGCATTTGTGTAGCTTCCAACAATAATTCTCATTTCTAATTGTGGATTGTATTTGTCCTCAATGCATTCACCACTATAGTGGAGTATCATTTTATAACCATATTTTGCAATTTGAGATGTGAACACAATTGTAACCCTAACAAAAGGGCCTTGGATTCTACTCCATTATTTGTTCTAGTTGTAAGATGCTTGGAATCTTTGCAAATTGCTCTCTCGTTGTTGTTATGGATGATGCATCCCATCTCGAAAGGATCCAAATTTCCTTTTGAGGCCATCAAAGTTCATCTTTACCCAAATTTGCATGGGCGGTTTCCGCTTTTCCTCTATCCATTTGGAAATGGTATAAACACCACTAAACCCATTAATAGACGATGTACATAAACATAATATTATTACCAATAATTTTATTTGATTGAAAATTGATCCACAAATATCAATAGCTTATTAATCATCCATGATAAATAGATATATAATAATCAAGTGATACAAACACACACACAAAAAACCTTCATCACATTCCTATTTTTTTTAATTGTGGCTTGTAATAACTAAACAACTTTTTGAATTAATAGTCATGAATCTTTCTACAATTGTTGGTCTTTATACCAATTATTCTATATGCCAATTCAAACATATTTTTCCTCAACTTGCATAAAAAAAAACATCAATAAATAAATTTGTTAAACTACAATTTAACAATAAAAAATATATAAATGTATTTTAACATGTGTAGCATAATTTTTAAAGAAGCTACACTAATATTTACATCACAGTGATTGAAAATACATCCTAAAGGATACCAAATTTATCCTTCCATTGACTATAGAAATATATATAAGTTCTCACAGTAATCTTCAAGCATCAATTGTTTTTCTTCAAAGAAATCACAACTTCAAATTTCAAAAAGTCCAAAAAATTGGCAATTATATACTAGAAGATAAAACACTAGCATGCAAGTCTTTCAAAATAAGTTGCAATAATATATAACATTCAAAAATTTATAACACAAATAGTACTATTTTACTATGGATAACATCAAAATCATTAAATTATTTCTCTAAATAACCTTTCTTTCTTATCAACAAACAATCACTCTCTCAACATGATAGAAACATTGATACCCACAATATTGCAGCCACCATATTATTTTTTTAACTTTGTATAATTATAAATGATCGTACAATTAAAATGTAGATTCATGTTACAATTCAAATAAGAATGTTACAAATTTAGATGAGATCTTCTAAACCATAAACTATATGTTGCAAGAGTTTTTCCCTCGGTATCCTTGTGTTGTGCAGCATGATGCTTGGGTTTGTGACATGGCTTAACCACCTCCTATAGATTTTGGATCTTGTATAAATATAACTGTATCGGGCATTAACAAGTCAATTTTTTGGTGCAACAATAGCTGTCTGTGCAACACAATACAAATTTTTTTTTTCAACCTACACATATATCTAGTTTATGATTTGTAAGATGTCCTCCAAAAGTTGAACTAAATATGTGCAGATTGAAAAATAAAATGATTATTTGAACTTTTGATTTTGTGTATAAAGAAAATATTAACACAACAAAGCAAATGTAATAATTACCATCTAAATCTACATAACATAAATTTAGGCAACCACTATAATTGAGGCTACATTGGTATAGAGGGCATTGAAATCTCATATTTCTACCTAACATGTATGAGCTATAAAATATATCAAACTTTTACCTATCTCATATCAAATTTTAACTACTTACTTTATAACCTTGAAATGATGAGTATTAAAAATAGAGATGCTAGACATGAATGATAACTATATGATAAAGTAACAAAACTTAAACACATAAAGCTATAAAACTCTATAATGATTTATAGTAAAAAATAAAGATACCAATATGAATGATATATGCATGATGAAGTAACAAAATCTAGATACATAAATCTGATATGCGCTAAGGGCCCTTGATCTATTGGTGAAGTTAAAAGACTCTTACTGAGCCGGTAGGGATTGAGTCTTGCTGAGTGAAAGAACCCGACATCATAAGGGATGATCCCAAGATCGCGCTCAAGACGAATTTGGAAGAATGGATACCCCTTAGTCCTTGCCTCTTAACCAAAGAGGTTTCAGCCCTAAAAAATTGTGGTCCCATATTGAATAACTAAAAATTGTTTATAAATGACCTCCATCATTTTATTTTATTTTTTAAAATAACAATTAAATGTAGTAGTATAACTCATCATGCAAGTCTTATAGAATAGCCACCTTACTAAGACGCTTGATATTTTACCTTTTCACCATCAGATAAGTTTGCAATATTTTTCCTTTCTTCTTTGAAAGGCCCTACATTAAAGTGCAACGAGTGACAAACTCCAACTAAGCGGGACCAATCAGGGTTATCATTTGCATATTTTTTCAATTCCTTTTAACACCCAGATATACACATTAAGCAGAGTGCTTGGCAACATTCATGTTGACCTATGCTCTCTCATGTCCATTAATTAATTATTCCCCTAGTATGATAATGGGAAGCCAAGTGGTATTTGAGAATTTCAAGAAAATTATGTCAATCTTGTGTTCAGTGACATTTCTTTTAAACGCCATCTCTCTTTTGATATTTTGAAGCTTTATAACCGCCATGCCAAAGCTTGGGAACTTGGGAACGAAACAATGACCAGATGTGAGAATGTTGGCCTCTAGTTTATAAAAAGGAAAATCCTGATGTAACTTATGGAGAGGCAAATAAGATTTTAAGATAGTAATCAAGTTATGAAAGAATAAAAGTGAGTTATTGAAAAGACAGATTTCGATCATAATGCTGTGATAAGAAAGAAAGTAAAGTGGAATTGAGTACCACCGACATCTTCTCAGGGCGGAATAGCATAGAGTTCGCACTTTAGGCAATTATTTCATAATTGAGAATAAAACGTCATTCATCAAAGTTTGTGCTTGAGGAAAATTCTCTTCTTCTTGTTGGAAAATCAAACTAGATGGCATTCTGGTCGTCTATATAACACCCCATAGACAGATAGTGTAATCAAACTGGGCATTCATTTCTTTGGTTCATCTGCAATGGCTGATCAGGATGCCAACAGTATCAATGAGATTCGTGACCTCGCCAATCCCAACTGGTAATATTTCAGAGCTTTTTTTTTGAAAAATTGAACAATCATATTTTGTGTCATACATATTTCAGTTTCCTTGTTTTTTTTCTGATTGAGAAAAATACCGTTTTAATGGCAGTTGCCATTGATAATTAATATTTCCTACTCACGTTTCCTTTTTTCTGTTATTTTCTAATTATAGTTCCTGAAAATGAAATTGCTGGTGATTGGTTGTGAATAGTTCTTGGAAATTCTGAGGAAATCTCTGTTACCAGAAGCGGCATCGAATGCCACCATTTCCCGTATAACAGCTGCGTTTATTTTTTAATTATTTATGGCTGCGTTTCTTAACATTCCTATATATGCATACACACACATAGGTATGTAGGTAGAGGTAAACATTCCATTATAATACATATATATAAGATTGTCTGTGTTTGTGTTTGTTTATTTTGTGAGATATATTCAAAAATACTTACACGTATGGTCATATTTTATAAGTTCATATATATTATTTTATTCATAATTTTGTTTTCCTTTTCTTTCATCATCTCTTTTTACTAATGTTTGTTTCTTATTATCTGTTCTTCTTGTTAACTTCTCTCCCTACCTCTGTCTAAGATTATGTATGAAATTTAATCCTTCAATTTGCTTTTCTTGATGTGGATCATTGATTGTGATTCAAAATGTTGATTTAAAAAGTTATATAATTGATTTCAAAGCAATCTTTTTATCATTTCTGATTATGTTTAACACACATATTTATTTATTTTTATTTCAAATATATTCATTCTAAATAATATTATATTTCTAAAATAAATTGTAGAAAATTAGGGAGCATATAATTGATATTATATTTTCTATTTGTGAAAAATATGGATCCAAAAATCCTTAAGTACATCTATGGACAGGTGTGTCTCTTGAATGAGACATGACTATGTGTAACTAAATAAAGTTTATATTTTAACACTCCCCATAAACTTTATTTTATCACACAACTTAATTAGATGATGGGGGTCACCTATAACAAATAGGTTTGTTAGCTACCCATGCACAAATAAAGAGTATTTGACATCAATGTCTTCTTGGAAGTATAAAAAACTTATCCTTCTTCTGCATAGCCTTGATTTTTTTTTGTCCATCATTATCCATAGTAAGACATTCTCCATAGTTATATCAATAAAAGAAGTGAAGCACTTCCAATGATCTTTACGATCAATAACTTCATAGTTTTAGTAATGATCTCTGCGATCAACTTCAACAATGATCTTTGTGATCGACTTCAACAACGATCTTTGCAATTGACTTCAACAACGATCTTTTCAATCAATTTCAACAATGATCTTTGCGATCAAATTCTTCAATGATAAGTGATCTTTGTGATCAACTTCAACAATGATCTTTGTGACCAATATTTCAAATTTTTAGGTTCAAAAATGATCTTTGCGATCAAAAGTACAACTTTTGCATATATGAGTGCCCCAACTTCAAATCTTGCACCAATGATTGGTTATTTCATCTAACATGAGAATATTTATGCCTGTACAACATTTTGAACATATTTGTGACCTTTTTCCAATTTGATACACCAATCCATCCACAATCCATTTCTATAGTATCTTTCAAAGATTGTTTCTTCCACATTTCGTTCCAACACATTCTTTTAGAATGGTTTCTCAATCCACAAATACTGCAAGATGAAGATCCCAACACATCTCTCTTTTATGTCCATACCTGTGACAATTAGAACATTGTATGCATTGTAGTTCTTGAATTAATTTGTTTGAATTTTTAACATTATTTTTATGTCTACTAACATATCCAAGGCCTTCATTTTTTGGCCTTACTATTGGCTCAATGGGCTCGAAAATTTCTTGTCCCTATTTTCCCAAACCTTTTCCTTTGTAACCCATTCTTTTCATTATCTTAAACCCAACATCCTTTGAAAACCATATTTTCTCATTATCCTCACAACTAGCAAGATTAGAAGTTTCAATAATATTGTTGTCTTCTGTGCAGTTTTCATTAAAAGAGGTTTTAGCTCTATCACAATTATCAAGCAATTTATCTAATGAATAAAACAAATTACTTGTATCACATGAGACATTGCATAATATAGGTTTAGACTTTGGACTCTAGTTTTTCTTTGCATAAGCTTCAAACTTTAGATTCTGGTTTTCCTTTACGTAGGCTTCAAGTAATTCACTGAACAAAAGATTTTCTTCTCTCAATTTTGATATATCTTCCTTTTGTGACCCATTCTTTGTTTCTAATTCTTCATTTTTCTCTTTAACATTTTCCAATTTTTTTCAAGATTTTGAACTTCGCACAAATATTCAAATCTTTATTTTGAAACCTCCTTTATCTTTTCTATCAATTCTAACTTACACATTTTGAGCTTCATGAGATTATCTTTCAAATTATCTTTCCCATTGAAAAATAACTTTCTTATATAGTTAAAATTTAATCATAAAAGAAAATCACTTCTATAATACCTGATGGTGATTGATTTTGGTGACTTTACAACCTTCACTTTTCCATGATTTAAAATGATCTATGCTTTGTGTATATGAGATGAAATTTGTTAGTTATCCGAAATATTTTTCTCACAAAATCTGACATCTTTCAACTTTAGACTCTTAATTCTATTCTCCTTTCTTTCCTCTCCACATTCAATAACAATTTGTAACTATTTTCAACGCCACACAATCGAGCCAATGAAAATAAAGTGGATACCTGCATCTTATTTGAAAATCCACATCCTTTTAGCATATCCATATATCTGAGTCTTTTGCAGTACGATGATCTTGCAATTTACATGTGTAATTGCTAGAAACTGGCACTGAATGCTTGTAATTATATCATTCTCATGATGATTCTCCTGCCCAAGAATTTCACGTTCCTTATCTCCTCGAATGACACCACTGATGATTGCTACGCTTTATACATGGAGTTAGCTATGAAAGGAAGCCTTGCAAAAAAATCTAACTGGCTACGTCCTTCTTATGCCTGCAAAACTGCATTAAAAAATAAACCACAATCTGGCGCCTTTATAGATGCAAAACAGAGATCTTCCTCCAATCGGTGGCTGTGACTTCAGCGACCTCTCTCAACTGCAAACTGGTAGTTTCTTCCTCTGCAATCAGCAACGGCTTTCTCCCTTTGTGAGAAATAAGACAATGGTTTATTCCAAACTCCTGCGATCTACAATAATCTCCTTCTGGAATCTCCATTTCCTGGGTAGCTTCAAACATGGTCCATTCTCCATATGCGAGCTTAACGATCTGTTGCCATCTTTATTTAAACCATTCACACAGGTACAGGATTTTGAATGGCTCTAATATCATGTAGAAAATTGGCAACCATATGATTGATATTATATTTTTTATTTGTGAAAAATATAGATCCAAAAATTCTTAAGTATATCTATGAATACAGGTGTGTCTCTTGAATGAGACATGACTATTTATTTGTAACTAAATAAAGTTTATATTTTAACATAAATAACATGTAGGGTGCTCTTAATAATTTATATTAATTCTCATGGAACTGTTAAAAATGATTCACGTGTAATGGATAAATGGCAGGAAAAATCCTAATGATAAAAGACGCATTGCTGCTTGTCTTGTGAATGTTGTATACCTACTTGAGAAGGACACGGGAAAGGAAATGGCCAAGAAATGGTGTGATCTACTTAAATTCCGTGTAGAAAAAGAGATAAAGGATGAGACAATATTTGGAGCTATTTTCCAGTGGACTGGAACAAGAAAAGGAGGTGGAGGTGCAGAGGAGCCTCCATTAATAGTTTTTGCCTTTAGAGGTACAATTCTTGAAAGAAATTATATTCTGGGAAAGGATTTTCGCCATAATTGGAAAGCAATCAATGCACAACATGGGTCCATTAGTAGAGTGGAAATTGGATTAAAGCACTTGCCAAGGAATATTGAGAGCTACGAACCTCAGAGCATTTGGATTGTTGGCCACTCTCTGGGAGCTGCCATTGCAACAACTATCGTAAGAAAAATGAGGAGCGAAGAACGAGATAAAATAGAAGCACATCTCTTCAATCCTCCATTTCTTTCACCAAGGCTTCCTGAAGTGAAATTCTTTGAGATTATTGGAAGAGCTTTAGCACATGTTCATGTTTCTCATTTGGAGGAAGTTTACAAGAAGATAAAAGATGACAAGATATTGCTTTCCTTGTATGATGAATTTATCGGGGTTAGCAGTTGGATCCCCAACATATATGTGAATAAAGATGATCCCATTTGCTGTTCATACATCCGCTATTTTGAGGTGATGCAGGGTATATATGAGAAAAAAGGCCAGCCCCTCCATGAGCGCATGAAGTACCTGTTTTGTTATGAAGTTGCCAAAAAGAGAACACCATGGCACTTGCTTCCCTCTGCTAAGTTATTTGTGAGAGAAACCAGTGATCATAATCTTTCTCAGTGGTGGTCGAAGAACCTTCAACTTGAAGGAAGGGAATATATCCCTCCAACTGAAGCCACTCAATCGAAACCCAATGCTATTTAGCCAATGTAATCCTTCCAAGTAGAACCGAATGAGAAGGATATGATCAAGATTATAAATATGTTACACATCAATGACTTATAACGCTCTACTAGATGTGAGTTAAAAGACATAATTTAACACTATATACTTAGTATTATATATTATGATATGGTACTGCTCTGTTATTTTTGGATATTATATCTTCTCCCGATGAATGTGATTAAAAATGAAAATCATAATTTTTATAAGATAACTTTTGTTATATTCATGAACTGCTACGTAGTAGAGTAAATCTTGAGTAGATCTTGATCATTATGTTAAAAGAATTTTGGTTTATAGGTGAGGTTAGGAATATGTTCTTTTAATCAAATTGTCACACATGGTCTTTTAGTTAGTTACAATATAGCTTTCTAAAATATTAATTAAAGTAATAAAACTACATAATACTTGGAAAAGCCATTTTTTTTTTTTTTTCAAGTTTAGTTTAAAGTTTAATTTTTTATTTTTTTTTAAATAATTTGAATTAAGTTTAATAATGTCAATTAAACTCTTTTACTTATAAATGTCTTTATTTTCACCTATATAATTGAAAAAATATATTGATATTAGAATTATTGAAACTGAAAAAAAGAGTAATTAAAATAACTTGAAAACATAAATTAAATCAAATTAAACTTCTATTTTATTGATCCTATACAAACCTCATAGTAAATGGTTTTTTTTTGCCTTTTAATGTATGTTGTTTTGCCTTTCAATGTGGGCATGCTAAATCTCATCAATATTGATTTATGTTTTTGATAAAGTTGATTTGCACAAGGTTGAGATATATTAAAATGGTAAAGAAAATGCTATATTTATACACTATGAAGATAAGAATAAAGACTTGAGTTAATTGAACTTACTCGAATGCAACTCAACTAATAAACATATATTTTTTTAATTCCAAATCATAAAGAAATAATAATGAATTATTTTGTTTAACTAATGGATAATTCTGCACATAAAGTTTACATTTGAATATTGAGTGGTCTAGTGGATAAATAAGAAGATTCTAAAATCAAATAGAGTTAAGTGATGAGAGAAAAATAACATTGATTTAAGTGATCAAGGAAGAAATAGTTGACTAGAGAGATAAAAATGGAATTTAGTTGAATACAGATAATTAGTTCTCATTTAACCAAATAATCAAATATTATTTACTTAAATAGATAAATGGAGATAATTAATAATGATTTTATAAATGGATTAAATGGATATTTAGCCGATAGGCTATTATAGGTGAGAATTCCACCAGAAAAGTCTTACTGTCTGATGCCTGAAAATATTAGACTATTCTGGTGGAAAATCCTGATCAGAAGGACACCAGTAGCATGCGGTATGGTTAGGGTTTTTAAACACTTCTTGAAGTACGTGAACGTTGGAGGATGTTGTTAGCGAGAGATAACTGCTCAAGGCTTTCGAAAGCCCCCACCGACATAGGAATGGAGCATTAAACATTTCTCATCATGCATCTCTTTCTCTCTTTCACTGCATTTGCACCCAGAATATTCTAGGTTACACTACAATCCATTCAAAACTCGGCCTCAGCTCGGCTCCACGGCACTGTTCGGTTCTTGCAACGGGGGTGGCGTGGGGGGGGACGCGTCACGTAGGCCATTGGATTCCTAGGTGGCATACCTGATGAAATCCCTAGTTGGGCACAACATGGACGAGTTTGGAGCGGCTACCAGTGTTGCTCGCGTTTTCGAGGTGAAGCCCTCTAGTATAGAGAAAAGGGGTATTTTTCTGTGAATCAGAAAGGAGAGATTTTGGAATCCTTTGAATACAGGTTTTAATTTTGGGGAAATTTGTTAAAAGGCACTGAAATTGTTCAAAAGGTATGGTATTTTAGCCGTTCTTGTTGCTAAAATATGAGAATTTGGAGGAATCCACTGCTAACCTACGAAGATTTTAGGGGGAAATCTATTTTTTGTTTTAAAAAATTTCGAGGTTAGGGTTTTGTTGTGCCCTTAGCACACACGCCCCGTTCGGAAAGGGGATCCTCTTTTCTTTCGCCTTGTCGAGTCATTTTTGGGCACCACCTCGTTTTGTGTGCCCCTCTTTTTTGATGTTTCGGATGGTCGATGCTGCTCCAAAGTTCCATCATAAATCGATCATGCCTCCGCTTTTGGTTTTAGCTACATTCCGAGGCCTCGTGGAATCTCTCTGGCAATTTGGCCCTGAAAACGGCCTCGGGCCCTTCTGGGCCTAGGATTCTGGGATTCCCTCTTCGGGTTTCCCCTATGAAATGTCATTCTTAGCGGCGTTCGTCGAGCGTCCTTCTGGACCTCATGGTCCGACCCGCCGCCCTCCGTTTAGAAACTTGTTAAAAAAATTCGGGCGACGCCCATCCCTCCGGGCCCCGAACCCTGGAAGTCCACTTCTATGGTTTCGTCTTAGTTTCACCGTCCGCGACGGTGAACCTCCTGCGGCGACCCACCTCCCGGGTCCCGCCATCCTTTTCGCCGGCCACAATTTATGTATGTTCCTCTCTGCTGTGGAGTCTTCCGGGCCCGACCGTCCGGAATTCCGTCTCCGGAATTCCATGATGGTTTCGTCATCCCTGACGGCGGAGCCCTGGCGGAATCCTGCCCTTCGGGGCCCGAACCGCTCCCTGCCGCCATCGTTCAACCAATGAGGAATCTTCAAAACAGCGGCCATCACGTTGCGTCTCCCCAGCCTCTGGGCCCCAGTTTTCCCACCGCTGTCACCGACTTCAAATCCACCAACTTATCTCGCGGCCGTACGGGCATTTAATGCAGGCATTCATGGCGGTTGGGGTATAAAATACCCAATCCGGGCAGTCATTATTATCTTGCAGGATTGGAGCGAATTGGATAAACTGCCATTTGGAGCCCACCGCCTTCTACAACGTCGCGATCATCACCCTCAACATCATTTCGACCAGTGCCGGTGGATCCCACGTCTCGCCACTTAGCGTCTTTGAGGTAGGCCATCCGTCTGCCCTCTCGACCGTCATTTTTGTAATTTTGAGAGATTTTAATAAATGAACAAGTTGTTAAGATGGCATAAAATGGAAGAACACTAAATTGAGCACCGAACCCATGTATTAGAAAATCTCACAAACTCTTAGAATGCCCTTGCTATCGATTCAAGACTTTTCCGTGGCATGACTGTTCTTCGCGTAGGGCGATTGGTCCCCTCGGGCCCGAGACCCGCCTTCACCATCCGATTTCAAATTTTGATCACCTGCCGGCGGCGATTCTCTTCTCCAGGTCTGGCTCATCAGGCTTCCGTCTACGGAATGCCATTTGTAGTTCGCCGTGCCTAAACTGCGAACCTCCCCTTGCCTCTCAGCTGTCGGATCCCGGCGTGTTCCTCACCGTGAAAGCTTATAACTTAGCTTGCATCCTTGGGTCATCTCGGGCCCGGGACCCTGGAGTTTCATCTCTGAGGTTCCGCGGGTGATTTTCCTTCGGTAAACGGCTAGCATCCTTTGGCATCCCACCCTTCGGGCTCTGTGTTCGCTTCCGCTTTTGGCCTTTGGCGATCAAAATCTTTGCATCATTTTCACCTTCGGGTCCCGGACAGCAGGTTTCCCTGCTCATTTTTCCGTCGTTTCCACTGCACAGTCTTTCGGTGAAGTCATTAATGCCTTTCGACCTCTGGGCCCCGCCCTCCACTCTGTCGTTGTCTTGCGTTTTCGCATGCGCATCCTTGGTACTTCTCGGGCCCCGGTGTCTGGACTTCTATTTCTGGAAGTCTGCCTCTTCCTCGCCATCAGGGAAATTCCTCCTGGACCTTCCGCTCGCTCAGTCTCGGAGCGCCTTCTGTCGTGCGTTCTCGCCTAACTTTCACCGGCCCTTCAGCTCGCCGAGCTCTGTATCCTGGGAGTCCGCCTTACGCCCGCCGTTTCTAATGGAAAATGCTGCCCGGTGCCCCAACCTCTGGGCTTCGCCATTCCAAATGCCATTGAACTTAAACGCTAAACTCATGTCACCGGACTTCCTCTCTTGAACTTCCACCCGGTGTTTGTTGTCCTACACGGTGAAGTTCGTGCACCTCCCCAGCGTCGTTGGCCCGAGCCCTCAAAGGTGAATTGACTTAATGTCGGCCACCCTTTGGCCCTCCGGGCCTCGGATCCCAGACTTCCGCCGTTGGATTTCCATCTGCTGTCTGCCATCACCAACTACTATCTCCTGATGGCTTTTCGGCCTGAAACCTCTGAGGCCCTTTAAATCGATCCTAACAAGCCCAAATCCGGAATCTAACTTCGACCCACGTACTAAATTTTGGTCCTCTTCATCATAAGCTTCTTCACATATTAAAATTCGACCAAGGAAGGCCTCTGGGAGCTTTTCGTTGTGTTTCCCCTTCCAGACAGCATTCCTACAAGGGAAGTCCGGCCCTCCGGGCCTGGATTGCCCAAATTCCCTAAAACAAAGATCAATAACGTCTAGAGATAAAATCCATGATATGCTTGATTGATTATTTGAAGTAGATGTTGTTTTCGAGACATGGACTAACATGAATGCTTTTGTGATCCATTGCGCTAACTTTGTCCTTGTCTATAGAATATATGGAATCAGGTGCAGGAACTTTAGGGGCATCCACCGAAGGGAACAAGGGAAAGAAGTCAGGAAGGACCCCTCGAGGGAAAGAAGATAAACACCAAATGAAGTACCAATTCCAGGGTGAGCCGCTGCACTCAAAAGTCATGACCGACTGGAAGGAAATCACAGATACTAACATTGGCCAGGTGGACATTGATGAATTCACGCAGAGGGTCAGGGTCAACCCGACAGAGAGAAATGCTAGATTGATAAGGCATAGTGGAATAGCCAAGGCTGCAAGTTTCCCTCCATCTCTAGTGGTGCCCGAATTAGTCATGGCTTGCCAAGAAGCCTACCAGATCGAGACCAAGACAATTGTTAATAAGGAGGGGAACATCCTCGCAGATATGTCGCCAGAAGGGATCACCAAGACATTCCACATTCCCACGTTCCAACAGATGGAGGTCCCCACATTAGAAGAATGTCAAGCGACATGGGATAATAACCCAACAGGATGCAAGAAGTCAATAAATCTGCATTGGCTTAAGGAAAAATGATCCAGCGCTGCAAAGGTTCCCCAGGAACTCTTCCATAGTGATTTCCACGAGGATTACCATGACCTGGTAACCATGTTGAGCAGGGTCATGGGTCTTCCAACAGCCGCCTACTTTTAGGAGTGGATGGAATACTATATTGAGCAGATCCTACGGGGAAATGAAGACGTTACAACCAAAGTTTCATTCTACTGGGGAGGGATCATAAGAAACTGCTTCCACGAGCAGTTTGTCAATGTGAAAAAGAGCTCCAAATTCTACATGACCTCCTACCTCGTCTACTACCTAGAAGATCAAAGACAATATAGCGGATTATTTGTGGCACCCGATCAGGGGTAGAAGCGAGGACTCAAACCGTTTGACAAGTATCTGCAACTCCAATACCGAAATTTAAAGAAAGAATACTGTAGGGTCAATGACGCCTTCATTGGCCATATCATCAAGTTGATCGTCAGGGACTTTAAGAGGAGAGTCTCCCACAGTGCTAGGGTGCTCCTAAAGCAATATGCTTTTCTGTTCATCCAGTTCCCAAATTTTACGTACATCCAAGCCCAAGGTTTCACAGAAAGGCTGAATAGATTGCCTCGCTACACTAATGATAGAATCATCCTCTTGGAGCTATCTTGGCAACTCCAACACCTGCAAGCAATCTTCAGCAACAAACATATAGCAGGAATCTCCTACCCTATGACCCTTGGCCAGGGCCTGTATCGACTACAGACTTCCCAGTGTGCCGGTAACTCTGAGAAGGAGCTGAAGGAGTACCATTTTGACTAGTATACCACTCGCCCATGGATGGATCCACATGGCCATGTCAGGAAAGCACTGGGGCCAGCATATGCCCATCAATATCACATTGAGGATTTTTGTGCCGACTGCCAAGATGACAAGGAGGTGCGTGCAAGACATTACATGCACATGATGGTACTATTCCTGAGAAGGGTGCAACCATTTCCGGTGCTGGATCAAGTCGAGGAGGACGATTCCACCATCATGCATCCGAGGTACCCTGCGGTTGCCAAACTTCTGATACCGTCGATCGACTGGGATGAACAGGAGGTCGATGACCTAGACACCATCACCCAGCCAATCATAACTCGTACTAAGGAGTGGATCGATGGGTAGGTGGTGCACCTAAAGCGACAAGGAGTGGTCCTAACCTATGAGGGGCTCAAAAGCGAGTCGAGTGCCACAGAGGATGTTGCTGCCACCACATTGACTAGCGGGACCTCCAAGTCTCCTCCAATCACTAGGTCCCAGAAAAGGAAAGAAATGGAGATTGCGCAGTTTCCAGATCCGAAGGTCCAAGCAAAGAAAGAAACGGGAGGCTCATCTCCCAAAAGGCTCAAACAAGCAATAGGTGCAGAAGAATCCTGACCTCCATTGGCTCTCCCTACCCCTCCTGTTGCACCGCCCATCTCCCTGACTACGGTCGCCGCTTCTCCATCAGCAGTGGAAATTTCTATCCATCTTGCCCCTTCGCCCCCGGTCGGGTCGATAGTCGTCATAGATTCCTCTTCTGGCATGACCACTCCCCCTTCCTCTGCTACCATGTCTCCAATTACATCCCTCCCTCTAGCAATAATAACATCACCTATTCCCACTGCCGCTATGCCCGAAGCTCTTACGAGACATATGCAAAACCTTCCCCCTGAGCTCTCCTAGATCTTAATGAATCCAACTCTCCAAGCAACCCTTGCCCAGGTCCTTGCAATTGCCCAACCTTCACAACCACCAACAGGGCCACCAACTATGGAAGCTACAATGCTTATCTCAAAGGAGTTGGAGGAGCGAGAGCAGGAAGCCTCGAAGTCTGTCGAGGAGGAGGCTGATGAGTATCACAAGCACCCTGAGTACGAGCATCGAACCATCGACAGGGTGGTCTATGAGGAGGAGGAGACAAGCTCTTCTGAGAGTGGGGATGGGGAGGGTGGCTCAGGTGCTAAGGAAATCATCCAGACATTCGATGAGGACCTTGAGGAGGAGGTGGCGCAGCAGCTAAAGAACGTTGGGGAGGAAACAGAAGAGTCACCACATGGTGAAGAAGGGTAGCCACTAGAAGAGCAGCAGATAAATGATTTGACTGAGGCTGAGACCCATACTGTCAAAAGCCCCGAGGTCGAGGCTACTGAGGAGAAGAAAGAAGAAGAGGCAACGAAAGAAGAAAGTCCCATCTGGCAACCATCAGTCGGGCTGCCTGTCAAGCGCCTCATATTCGTTTATGACTCCGATGAAGAGGAGGATGCTACCAAAGAGAAAGGAGAACCCCAAAAGGGAAAAGAGGCAGAAGTCTTGCCTTTGACTAAGAAGGGTGAGGGTAGCTGTGATTCACCCAAGGATAAGTCTACTGTGCCTGAATGGTTGGAGAGACAACTTGAGAAGACGACCCTATGCTGAAGGACCCAAGGGCAAGGTTGGAGGCCATCTTGGCTCGATCCCAGATCACAACGAAGAAGGAGAAGAAGCCCAAGGTCCGATCCAAGATAACAATGGATGCTTCCGGCTCCCAAGTAGTACAAATTGCAATGCCTATTGTTGGCCAGGTAGGGGTGAGTTATAATATCTCAACCATTAACTTGGGGACAGTAACCAGAGAGCAGAAGGTCAAGCACCTTGAGGAGTCAGTGGCCATAGTGGTGCACCTGATAAAGAAGGATAAAATCTCCAAGGATGAGCTCAAGGCGTAGGTTGTAGCGTTAACTGATTATATACAGCAATGGTCCTCAGTGGATGACCTGCCTACCACCTCCACGGCCACACCATAGTTGCTCTCCAAAGAACAGATCGACAAAATTGAAAGAAGAAAGAACTTGGAAAAAACCACCGAGGACTGGTTCCGACAGGTCTCATACATCGAAAACATAGGAATCAACAGGGTTGTGCGGACGGCCAACAAGTTCTTAGACTTGATACAATCTCTGGAGAGCACGAAGAGGCTCTGCACCAATTTCCCCGCAACCTACAACTCCACCTTCCCAAGGATCGAAGCTATCCTTCAAATGCCTGAGGCCACGTGGGAGGAGAAACTAGAGTTTAAAAAAGAAGATCACTGGCTAATGGATGTGTGGCGCAAAGACTTCGACAACCGGAAGGAGAGGTTGGAACAAATCCTGAGCAAGGTGGATCCAGACATTGAGTGGATCAAGGAAATTTGGGCGGAATGCGCCCAATATCTTAAGCTAATGACGGGCTATGATATGCCCACTATGCAAATGGATCCAGAGAAGATCAAACCATACTTCCAAGAGAAGATGAAGGACGGGACAGCTGGAGAAATCACAACGGAGTTCCTGAGTTTTGCTGCCCGCGCCTTCGACCAATCAGAGTTGTTTAGGGACCAAGGCTCGAAGTATGACGAAGATTGGAAAAGGATGGAAGAAAATGCTAAAGAATGGAGCTACCAGGCATTGCGATGTGAAATCCTCAAAGTAGACAAGCTCCAGGCCATCATCCTCAAGTACATAGAACACGCAGCTTCCGAGGAGCAGGAGGACAGCCCAGCCAAAGACGAAGACCTTCCTAAAGTGTAGCTACAGCAGCAAAGGAAACAATAATCCACTAAAGGATGAAAGAGCTATAGTGCCATCCACAAGAGGATGAAATAGGGAAAGGACAAGAATGTAATTTTAAATTGAGATCTATTTGGGGGTAGGTGAAACCCTATTTTGTAATGAATCTTGGCCACACAATGAGAATGAATCTTGGCCATGCATTCAACTTTTTGAAAACTATAAATAGGGCACTCCTCTCATTTGCAAAGAGAGAGTTGAGTTGTTGTAAAGGCATGTTGCAGAAATTTATAAGAAAAAAACATTGACTTGGTGTATTTTTCTTGGTTTCTCCCATGTTGCTTGATTCAGTCTCCCATGTTAGATGTTTCATTTAGATCTTATTGTTGTTTAGTTATCTATCTTATTTCTTTGGATAAATCTTAGGAATGTTGTTGGGTGATCATGCAAATTTCTTGCCATGTTGATGATTTCTTGGTCCATACTTTTTGCTATTTGCTGATGGTAGATAGTTGTGCAAAGTTAGCCTAGACTCGATTTTAAAGCTACTCCAAACATTTATTTTTGATTCATGTATATATGTGGTGGATGAAGGATGAAACATCTGCAGCCCTTAGAAGATAGCACAATTTCCATGATACTGTGAAATCCCTAGTTAAGTGGGACATTATTTTGAGAAATTGTCCATTGCAGGAACTCCATTGTCACTATTCATAGCTAGTTGTAGACTTAGGAACTTTTTCTCTCCTTCACCCTTTTCCTTTTTTTTAAGAACTAACCTATGCTAAGGTTCATTGCATATTGTAAAGCCAAATCCAACGATTAAATAGAGTCCTAGATCATTGTTTGAACCTATAGCCGGTGCATAACAACTTCCCATCGTAGGAACTCCACTTCAAGATCCAACTTCCATGCTTCGTGTCCACGCTTTGTATTTTCTGTAAGACTACCTTGTGATCCCAGCATATCACATCAAACTATTGAGGTATCTAAGCACTGTCATGACCTGACATCTGAGAGACCTTGGGATAGTGTTCTGCAATTCAATTGTGGGAGATTTTCTTTCAAGAGAGGTAGTGCACCTATGCACTTCCTATGTTGAGAAGTGCATAAAACACCATCAACAGGTTTCGAGTTTATTGTTTCTTTTTTGTAACAATCTGGTTGGCTATAGCTTGCTTCAAGTTTTTGTTCTTGTTTTTCGTGAAGTGTTACAATCATGGCCGATCTGCTATGCCTTGTGAAATAATTCCTTCTTTTTCGTTCTTTAGGTACATGGAGGTCGCAGGTTGAATCTGGTTCAAGAATCTTTGATGTGCTAGCACGATGGCAATTACATTACAAGAAAATGGAAGTTCTACTCTGAATCCTAATGCATCGTTGTTTATTCCCCTAGCCTACCAGCAGGTGGAAGATTTCTCACCCAAATGGTGGAAGCTCGTACAGTCATCGTCGTGGTTTCATGATTACTGGCTCTGCAAATAGTACAAGATGTTTGAGGAGGTGGAATGCTTTGCAGATCTATTTCCTGAAACCCTAGAGGATGAGTTTTCTGAGCTTGAGGAAGAGCTTCTGCTCTGCTCTGTGGTAGATGATGAAGAGTTTCTCGATGGATTACACTTTGATGTTACACAACATGAAACAAGTAACAAATTATGAGGTCTTGGAGTAGGGAATATAATACGCTTTTTAATTAATGAAACCCTAACATTTTTCCTTGCATTGTTCTTCTTTTAATAGATAGCAAAATGGAGAAGCTTGTGGCGCTCAAGTCTTTGGGTAACGAAAAGCCTTGCAAGCCAAAAATGAGGTGAAATGCTTAGAGAAGCCTCTGCAGATTGTAACATGGATTGCCCACATGGCTCCACAAAATGTGGGGTATTATGTGCTCATCATCGTGGTTTTGTGATTACTGGCTCCACGAATAGTACGAGATGTTTGAGGAGGTGGAACGCTTTGCAAATCTGTTTCCTGAAACCCTAGAGGATGAGTTTTCTGAGCTTGAGGAAGAGCTTCTGCTCTGCTATGTGGTAGATGACAAAGAGTTTCTCGATGGATTACACTTTGATGTGACACAACATGAAACAGGTAACAAATTATGAGGTCCTGGAGCAGGGAATATAATACACTTTTTAATTAATGAAACCCTAACATTTTTCCTTGCATTATTCTTCTTTTAACAAATAGCAAAATGGAGAAGCTTGTGGCGCTCAAGTCTATGGGTAACAGAAAGCCTTGCAAGTCAAAATATGAGGTGAAATGCTCAAAGAAGCCTCTGCAGATTGTAACATGGCTTGCCCACATGGCTCCACAGATTGTGGGGTAATATGTGCTTGCCGGATCCAGCAGCCTAGGAGGATGGTTAAATTCATTCACAGTGGTCTTAAGTTTCTGCTGGTTTTAACTAGCTTTCTCAAACTATGTCTTATGGCTTAGATACCTTGATAATATTTTTTTGGAACAAGCTATTTCATCATATACATCATATGGGTTTCTTGAAAAATCCATTAACTCAGTCACTGCAAGAAGTTGGAAATTTGCTAAACCTGCTACTTTGTAATGCTTTCCCTATTTTTTTAAGTTTTCTATCAGCATACATTTCGAGTTTTATTCCTATTTCAAAAACATTAATATGGTTTTCCTAAATGAAAGATATAGTTTTCAGTCAATTCATTTTGTGTTAATTCTTGTTGACATTTATCTATCCCCCTCACTCCAATTCTTTTCCATTTGGTTAATCAGTGCTTACATGATGCACAGATTGATTTATATTTTCAGGTAGTCAACCTGCCAACCAATTGTCAAAATTTGATCGTACTGTTAGTTTCAATTGCACTAAAGACCCTAATTTAGCAAGTAACCCCTACTATTTTAACATTGTGAAGTGTTATTCTCTTGCAGTTTAATTTGATAATGATCTCTCCCATTCCTTTGAAATTCGATGGGGTACAGGCACTTCAAGCACTCTAAAATGCATTCCAATTTTTTTGGAATGAATCTGCACCTTACACGGTCGAAATATCTATCACAAATTGGAGCACAGAAATTTTCAATCTGATGTAGACCGTGAAAAGGAGAGAGGAATCATAACGTCTTCACCTCCAAAATGATGTGACGACAGAAATCTGATTTCAAAAAGGAGATATTTCTGACAACACAGTTTTGTTCGTTTGTTTTCAGAGAAATACAAGTAACGTTCCATTACACTATTCCATCAAATCTAAAGCCAGACAACCATCAAAATCCAAAATAAAAAAATATGATCTGATCAGAGGCATTTGTGGTCTTGTGATATTAATGACTTACAATGCCTACATAGAAACTCTCTGAAGCTGGAGCTTAGGTTTTATTAGTTGCTAATAAATAAATCAGAGACTATATTTTTTTAATATAATTTATTTTCAAGTTTGTTTCAAATTTTCAAAATTATATTATCTACTATCTCTTGCACTCGAGCAAGGTGCAATGATGGCGCCCATAGCAGGACATACTCTGGCAATATATTGAAAGATAGAAGGGTAAAAATCGTAAGAAAATGGCAGGTGTTGCTGGTTAATGATACGCCTTGTGACTGAATGTAACATAATTGAGAATAACACCAAAATGAAAACAACCCTAGACTCTTTGAGATCAACAACATGTAAGCCCTCCATTGATTTGATCTGCCCAAAAAAAAATCCAAAATATGACGTGAAATGCTCAGAGAAGCCTTCGCAGTTTGAGGTGAATATGAGGTCATTAAAAAAAATACCCCACATGTAACAGGGTGATTACCAGAGTTTCCAAGTCAAAAAAAAGAGAAACAGACAAACAATTTTTTTTACTTCCACTTGCATATGGATTTGGTTGTTGATTCTTATCTTAGCCTCCTTTTTGTTATTTAGCGAATCTTCATTTTATAATTAATTAGGCAAGGGCTATCCAACACTCTTCACACATTTCACTATATTTATTAATTAAATGAAATTCAATATAACAATATAATATAACAAGAAATGTAAACAAGTGTTTACTTGGAACAAATTTCCTTACATTATCTGACATGAAGGATATATTTTTTTAAATACTATTCACGAAACTAAACAATTTAAGTTAGGAAGAGCTACAATAAAGTGTAAATGAACACAACCATTAGATATGGTGTGAGTCTGTGTACATGGAAGTGTTTCAGTCAACACATATATTAGATAAGAAGAATTCCTACGAACATGAAAGTGTTTCAGCCAACACATGCATTCGATGCAGGCTTCTCCGTTACTTTCAATGAATTAATGTGTCATTTTCATGATGAATTTTCATGCAGAAATTGATTGAAAGTTATAGAATCTTGAGAATAAATAGGAAAAGAAGCAACTCATTGCTTTGAAGACCTTTTCATTGAGGACTAGGCAGTTACTGAGGTTACCCAACTCTCTCAATAACATCCCTTGGCTTAACTCACATGCTAATAATCAAAATATGTTTCTTCTAGATCCAGAATAGGTAAAGTGTATAAGCTTTCAACTTTACTTTGATTCCAATTATTCCTATGTTTTCTCTACTTTGATTTAACACCCACTCTCCCAATGATTACCTCGAGAGCAAGGAATGTTTGTTTAAGTATGGCAAATAATAGAGATGACATAATGGTTATTTGTGAAATCATTCATTCCCAAATAAGATGAATTTTGTATAGACTAGACATCTCTAAGGCCTATGATAGGGTCAACTAGGGTTTTTGGACAACGTAATGGAAAAATTTGGTTTCTCAAATGGTGTGGTTATTTTTTTCATGCTATGCTACACCAAGATCCTATGTCCACAAGAATGATTCTTCGTAGAGGTTTTTCAGTCCTCTATGTCAAGGGGAACCACTCTGCTTGGTGTAGCATCATTCCATTCTTATTAGATCCACAATGAATGGAAATGATGCACCAAGAAACATGATGGAGTGATCCAGAGGCTTAAGGGATTTTAGGCAACCCCTTGCCCTTCAATATATTGCAAGAGTATATCCTGCTATCCGCGTAACCATTGCACCTCGTTGAGGTGCAAACGCTAGTATTAATTAATAAATGATTTGTGGTGCGATAAGTGATATTAATGGACAATTAATATGATGATTAAATGGTTAATTAATATATGTAATTAATAATTTAGGGAATGATATGATGATAATTAAGATGGATGATTGGGAGGAATATTTTAGGTGTCTACAAATATATTTAAATTTAATATAGAAATTGTAGAGAATATTTGAAAAATAATTTTTTTCTTAAGGTTATTGTTTAGTTAAATAAAAAACTAAAAAATCAATTACAATAAATTTAAAAACTTAATTAATATATATTTTATAATAGTGAAAATTGTATATTTATGTTCTTTTTTGATGCAGGAGTGTTCAGGGTGTAAGAGCAATCTTTCATCACCCCAAAAGAAATGTTGTTTCTTTTCAATAAGGGCTAAATTCGGTAGGGTTACTATTTTTGTAAGTTTGCATTTATGCATAGTTGGACACAAAATCTTACACATACCTCTAGAATGGTAAATTGAAGCCAATGGTGAAGAAATCACTTCAATACCCTTTGTCATTTGAGAGATCAAAATTTTAATTTTTGAAAATCCTAGTAAAATCTTCAAGGTCAATTTTAAAGCACTTAGAGGTTTCAGATGGGCCTGAAAATTGGTGAAAAACAAAAGTAGATGGAAATAGTTTCAGAGACCTTTCTGAAAAGGTATGATAATAGAAAATCCAACAGTTGGGTCAAAAGTTATGACCCCGCGAAGTTGTAATACCAAAATTAATAAAATCTCAAAATATCTTCCCGATGAAGTTATACTTTCCAGAAGATTCTAGGGCGGTTACACTTTCCAGAAGATTCTAAGGTGGTTACACTTTCCAAACAAAAGGATGTAAAGGGCGACTACATAAGGGAGGTGGGAGTAGCGTAGATGGTTGTTCCGAGTTTCATATTTATAGATTTATGTCATCAAAAATCCCATGTGATGGAAAATATAATGTTGTAATTTCATTTCCAATGAGAATAGAAAATATTTGCTTTCCTTCTTGCATTTTGTTTGTGCCATTTTTTTTTGTGAGTTTTATATTGTAAGGGGAATTCCCCTCATCAAGTGGTATCAGAGCGGGTTTTCTTGAGTGTGTAAACAGATCACTGAACATGAGGTAGTTTGCACCAAGACTTGTGGTTGTGGGTTTGTGAGAAAAGATGCCTCCATGAAGAAACTGCAGTGGGAGAAATGTTGGGGTGATAGAAGAGAGTTTTAGAACTCTCCAGAGACAAGTTCAATCACTACAAGAGGAGTTTTGTAAGGGAGCTGATGTCAGAAGAAGAGATGAAAGTGAGGATGAGGCTGAAGATGAGGATCCATTCGAAGAGGAAGCACAGGATGTAATGGATCTTGGAGAAGTCAGACTGATCAGGGGCATTTCCAAGATTAGAAAGAGCCAAAGATAGAAGTTCCTAATTTTTCTGGAAACCTACATCCAAAGGAGCTGATCGATTGGATCAATGACATGGAAGAGTATTTTGATTATGAGGAAATAGAAGACCCATATAGGGTCAAATTTGCAAAGACCAAATTGAAAGACCATGCTAGCATATGGTGGAAAGAAGTCCAGTTGGAAAGAAATAGAAAAGGAAAAGAGAAAATAACAAGATGGGATTGCATGATGGAAAATTTGAAAAGATAGTTCATTCCTGGGGACTATGAGTTGGATTTGTTGAAAAAGATGCAAGGGTTGAAACAAGAAGGAAAATCTATTAAGGAGTACACATAAGAATTCTACTAAGTCCTAACCAGAACAGGTCATTCTGAGGCCAACAAGGAGAAAATTGCATGTTACATAAATGGGTTGAAGTTAAGCATTCAAGAAGAGTTGAGTCTGGTAAGAATGTCAACCATTGAAGATGCATATTAGTTTTCTTTGAAGGTAGAAGATAAGTTGAATAGAAGGTTTGAAAGTAAGTAAAGAGGTGGAGGTTGTGGTGGAACGACTAGTGGATGGTCATATGGAGTTTGAAATGAAGACCAAAAGAAGGGAGAAGGATCTAGTAGCAACTAGAACTAGAAAGGAGATAACACCTATCATCCTCGTGATCAAAATAATGGAGACCAAAGAAGAAGAGGAAGATCTAGGCGAAGACCAGGGAGAGGAATCTTTCATGGAACCTATTTCCAATGTGAAGAAGAAGGGCATAGGGCATATGAGTGTCCTCAACATCAAGGAAGGACAAATAGAAGACCTGAGGGTAATGCACGAGTTGCACATGTAGATGAAGATGTTGAGTCTTCACATTCTAAGGATATAAAAAGAGGAGAGGTTCTTGCTACTAGGAGAGCCTTTTTGAATGAGGAGAAAGAGCCAACTCAAAGGAAGAATTTGTTTTGCACTAGATGTAAGTGTGAAGGTAAAGTTTGCAATGTTATTATTGATGGAGGTAGTATCGATAACCTTGTTTCAGAAGAGATGGTTAGTAAGTTACAGTTGGAGATAAGAAGGAATCCAAATCCATATCAAATTGCTTGGTTACAGAAGGACAATACATCTTTGGTAAATGAACAATGTATGGTAAAGTTCAAAATTGGAAATTACCATGATGAGGTATTGTGTGATATTATTCCTATGGATGTTTGTCATATGTTGTTAGGAAAACCATGGCAGTTTGATTAGAGAGCAGTACATGATGGACATGCCAACACCTATTCTTTGACAAAGGATGGAGTTCATCATAAGTTGAATCCCTTGAAAGATGGAGAGGAAAAGGTATGCAGTAATGCAAGAATTTGTTTGGTTGATGGAAGAAAGTTCCTAGAAGGTATGAAGCAATAGCATATGTGTTTTGCATTGATCCCTAGAGTTGATAAAGAAGATACTATTGAGGTACCTGTAGAGGTTTCAGATTTGTTGAATGAGTTTCAAGCTATTATTTTTTATAACATACCTGAAGGTTTTCCTCCGATAAGAAATATTAGTCATCAGATGAACTTGATTCTTGGAGCGAGTTTTCCGAATAAGGCAACTCATCATATGACTCCAGTAGAGAGTGAAGAGTTGAACAAACAAGTGCAAGAGTTGTTGCAGAAGGGATTGATTTGAGAGAGTTTGAGTCCATGTGCAGTACCTACAGTACTAGCACCAAAGAAGGATGGGGAATGGCGGATGTGTACAAATTCTAGAGCTATTAACAAGATCCCCATCAAGTAAAGATTTCCCTTGCCAAGGATGGATGGTATTATGGATTTCTTGAGTGGAGTTGAGTACTTCACAAAGATAGATTTCAGGAGTGGATATCACCAGATCCGTATTAGAGAAGGAGATGAATGGAAGAGAGCCTTTAAAACCAAGGAGGGATTATACGAGTGGTTAGTCATGCATTTTGGGCTAACCAATGCATCGAGCACATTTATGCGGCTTATGAATGAGGTATTGAAATAATTTTTAGGAAAATTTGTTATTGTTTATTTGGATGATATTCTAATTTTTAGTAAGACATTGGAGGAGCACCTGATACATATTAGAAAGGTTTTTGAGAAGCTAAGGGAGGAGAAGCTGAGCTGATTAATTGGAAGAAATGTAGCTTTATGAAGAGAGAATTGGTGTATTTGGGATTTGTTGTCTCAACAGAGGGTCTTAAAATGGACCCAAAGAAGGTGAGAGCTATCATTGAATGGCCTACCCTGAGGAATGTTATAGAGGTAAGTTCATTTCATGGTCTAGTAAGTTCTTATAGAAATTTTATTAGGTCTTTCAGTAGTATTTGTGCACCTTTAACTGAAGCAATGAGAGGAGATAGAAAAGAGTTTAAGTGGACTACAGGAGCATCCAAAAGTTTTGATATGTTGAAGAAGAAAGTTATAGAGCAACCTATTTTGGCACTTCTAGATTTCAATAAGGTCTTTCAGGTAGCTTGTTGCCTATTTTAGTGAGAATTTGAATGATGCTAAGAAGAAATATTTTGTCTATGATTCGGAGTTTTATGCTATAGTCCAGGCTTTGAAGAAATGGAGACACTATTTGTTTTCAAAAGAATTTATTTTATATATTGATTACCAAGCTTTGTAGTACCTCAATAGTCAAGGGAAGTTAAATCAAAGGCACTTAAAATGGGTTGAGTTTTTGGAGAGTTATACTTTTGTTTTGAAGTATAGGAGTGGAAGATCAAACAGAGTTGCAGATGCCTTAAGTAAAACGATTTTTTTTTTGACAGAGATGAATATAGAGGTTGTTAGGTTCAATTAACTCAAGAGTTTGTATCCAAAAGATCCAGACTTTACAGAAGCTTGGAAGGCTTGTTTGGAACCTACTACATTAGATAGGACAAGATGGTTGGATTTCTTAATCCAAGATGGAATGTTGTTTAGAGGAAGCCAATTGTGCACTCCAAGAAATTCAATGAGAGAGAATCTAATCAAGGAGAAGCATAGTGGAGGATTAGATGGGAATTTCGGTCGAGATAAGACCATTGCTCTTGTTAGTGATAATTATTACTGGCCACAATTACAACAAGATGTGAAGAAGTTTGTGCAAAGTTTTAGAGTATGTCAAATGGAAAAAGGAACAAGTCAGAAGATTGGATTATATCAACCATTACCTGTACTTGAGAGGCCATGGGAGGACATTAGTATGGATTTTATCCTTGGATGTTGAGCACACAATGAGGGCATGATTCCATATTTGTGTTGGAGGATAGATTTTCAAAGATGGCACATTTCATTTTGTGTCATAAGACCAGTGATGTTCATATGCAAAAAAAAAATAGAGAGGTGGTGAGACTACATGGTCTACCAAAGAGTATAGTTTCAAAAAGAGATACCAAATTTGTTGGTTATTTCTAGAGAACATTATGGAAGAAGTTGAAGACAGATTTGAAATTCATTTCTTCCCACCATCCATAGACTGATAGACAAATGGAGGTGATCAATAGGAGTTTGGGTAACTTGCTAAGATTCTTAGTAGGAGATAAACCAAAGGAATGGGATTTTATTTTACCACAAGCAGAATTTTCTTATAACAATTTTGTCAATAGGAGCACTGGTAAATCACCATTCCAAATTGTATATGGGAGTAGTCTGAGGAATGCTTCTGAACTAAGAAAGATGGATAAAGGAGAGAAGAGTAGTGTTGAGGCTGAATATTTTTCTGAGCACCTAAAGAATTTGCATTATGAGGTGAAGAAGAATATCAATAAGATGAACTCTTGGTATAAGGCTAAGGAAGATCAGAAAAGGAGGTATAATGAGTTCCAGGTAGGAGATGAAGTCATAGTTCATTTCCGAAAGGAAAAGTTTCCAGTTGGTATATTCAACAAGTTGAATATGAAGAAGTTTGGACCATGTAAGATCCTGCATAAGCATGATTCCATAAATGCATATGAGGTAGAGTTGCGTGATGGAATTCATACTTCACCTGTGTTTAACATCTCAGATTTAATAGAATATCATGAGGGAGGAATTGATGAAGAAATAATAGAGGCACAATGGAACATTCCACCACCTATTTTAGAAAAGGAGGAGATATAAGACATTTTGGATAGTAATGTGGGAAGAAGCACAAGAAACGGGAAATATACGAAGTACTTGGTGAAATGGAGAGGAAGGCTTATTGAAGATTCATCATGGTTATCTGAGTCTGAGGTTAACCATCTTGGTTTCCCTCTAACTCCTGAGAAGTGACAAGGTCACTTTTCAAATTATCCTAGGTGTCTAATGTAGGAGCATCCAGGGTGTAAGAGAAATCTTGCATCACCCAAAAAAAATGTTGTTTCTTTTCTATAAGGGCTAAATTTGGTAGGGTTATTATTTTTGTAAGTTTTCATTTATGTGCAGTTGGACACAAAATCTTACACAGATCTCCAGAATGGTAAATTGAAGCCAATGGTGAAGAAAACACTTCAATACCATTTGTCATTTGAGAGATATCAAAATTTTAATTTTCAAAAACCCTAGTAAAATCTTCAAGGCCAATTTTGAGGCACTTAGAGGCTCCGGATGGGCCTGAAAATTGGTGGAAAATGAAAGTGGATGGCCTTTAGGCCCTACTTTTTGGCAAAAGAATTCCCGAGACCTTTCCAAAAACGTATTATAATAGAAAATCCAATGGTCGGGTCAAAAGTTATGACCCCGCGAATTTGTAATACCAAAATTAATAAAATCTCAAAATATCTTCCTGAGGAAGTTACACTTTCTAGAAGATTCTAGGGTGGTTACACTTTCTAGAAGATTCTAAGGCAGTTACACTTTCCAAATAAAAGGATGTAAAGGGTGACTACATAGGGGAGGAAAGAGTAGCATAGATGGTCACTTCGAGTTGCAGATTTGCAGATTTATGTAATTAGAAAGCCCATGTGATGGCAAATATAATGTTGTAATTTCATTATGAATGATAATAGAAAATATTTTCTTTCCTTCTTGCATTTTTTTTGTGCCATTATTTTCTTTTTTTGTGAGTTTTATATTGTAAGGGGAGTTCCCCTCATCATTTTTATTTGTGTTTTGGATCCACTTGATTATAGTATTATAAATGTTATAATAAACTTGTAAATGGTCGAATAGTCTATAAAATTATGCATGGCATCCCATATCCCAATCCCTTCTATCAATAATCTCTAGATTTGTATTGTTAATCCTTTCTTAGATTAGATTTGCAAGTGTAATTTTAAACTTCAATTTTGTGCACACAAAACCCTTCATTTATAAAATTCAAAATTCAAATTCTTACCTCACAATTTTTTTTGTGCCAAATATTGTGAGATAAATTAGTGTACATTACATTGATTTGTGTGATTGGTTGTTGTATTTAATATTTTCACTCATTATTTGAAATCGATGAGTATCATTGAGGATTTATTATGAAGCATGTTGACAATTTATATATAGAAAAAATTATTAGTCTTCATCCAAAAATGTGGATTCATGTTGTAGCATCATAAATTGTCACCCTTAAAATTTTGGCTATTTTTTGCTTTCCCTTAAATGCTTAAGCCTAATTATACTTTTCATTTACTCATTTTATTATCATCTTTGAAAATTCAAATTAATCTTTTGAAGTTCAATTAAATATTTATTTCTCAAGAAACTTAAATTCAAAATAGGTCTAGACTAGGGCACCCTCATCCTTGTCTACCCTATTTTGGCCCAAAATTAAATATTTTATTGTTGACATGAATATGTTTGCAAATATAAATTTATTTACTACCTTGATAAAATATTTAATGCAAGAAATATTGAAACACATATAATATAAGTATTATTCTTGACTTGAACATCTAATAATTGGAATATCAATCAAGCAATTGAATAAGGAAATCAAGGAAATTCTAGAGTAGAATAAGCAACATTCTCAATCACTTTTATTAGTCAAGAACATGTTAGAAATGCATCATCAAATCCATTTTCATGCATAAGTAATATGTTTCATAGTTTATGTTTATTATATTTGTGAGCACTAACATTTCTAGGATCTTAAAAAACTATTCAATTCTCCTTGTATGAGATCTGACAAATAACTTTAGTCTGTCAAGTAATGTATATTTGAATGTTAAGTTGAAATATTTGTTATTGTTTCATATTTTATGTTTATTATATTTGTGAGCACTAACATTTCTAGGATCTTCAAAATCTATTCAATTCTCCTTGTATGAGATGTGACAAATGACTTTAGTCTATCAAGGAATTTATATTTGAATGTTAAGTTGCAATGTTTGTTAGTTATTATTATTTTAATCTATTTTTCTCTACTCAAACTAAGGGAAGCACTTTTTATTGAACAACATCATAGATATTTGTGGAGTTAGAAACACCAAAATGGGGTTTTAATTAGAAAAGAACCTTTACAAAACAACCTTTCCTCTCTTCTCTTTCTTTCAGTTTTTTGAGCTTAACTAGATTGAAGAATATTGAAGACCTCAAGACATAAAAATATAGATCAAGCATGCAAACACATTATTTAATCAAATTATGGCAAGATCAATTATTTTTTTAATTATGAATTTCAAAATTTGATTCTAAAAAAGAAGCACTTACAAACTATGATGCTCTTATGTAGATCATGAAACTTGGAAAAGGACCATTTTCAGAAAAGGGAACCCTTGCCTTTGTCTAGTTATTTTATCTCTAAATTTGAATGTTAGGTTCCTCATCCTTAGTACTCTACTCTTTTTATTTCTTTTTTATACATCAATTCTATACTTTTCTAAATATATGATAATTTTTTGTATTTGTCTAATTGACCTAGTTTGCAATCATCAATCAAACACAACACATTATTCAATAAATCCATCCCATAACATGAAAGGGGACCAAAAACATGATCAACCATTCTAGCTCTTCCTTTAGGATAGTTTCTATGTATGCTAAATATGTAAATACTTCAACTTTGGTGAACATTAGTAACCATGTCAAATTAAATACAACAAATCAAGCATCCCTATGAGATAATACATCATGCTTCCAAATGCAAGTAAATGAAACTAAAGCATATTAAAAACATGAAGTATATTTATCTCATAGTGTATTGGTGCTTCTTCAATGTGGAAAGAATCCCTTTCCCAATCATTTGCTAAGCTCCGTAATGAAAATGATATGAAAATGCTATGAAAATTGTGAAGTTGTGGAGAGAGATACTAAGATTGTGGAGGATTAATATAATAGAGGAGGCCTCTATTTATAGCCAATAAGGATTAAAGAATGCCAAACATGGAGGATGTGGTACTAAAAACCAACCAATAGGAAGGAGCCACTTGTCAACATGTGAGAGGTTGAGGAATGAGCACATTTTGGTCAATGTGTCAAAGAGGGGGAGATTTGAAATTTGAATTTGAGAGTTAAATGTTGAGTTTGACCTTTGCAAGAGACATATAAGAGCTCATAAATTCCTTGTTGGATGTACGTGTCAACTTGGTGTGAGATTCAAATTTGGAAGAATATTCTCCTTTTATGCCATCTTGAAAGAAAATGATGAATTAATAAATCAATAAATTGATTTATTTATGCAAGTGGGAAAAGCTAGAGGATGTTGGTCACGCCCACAAAAGGATATGAAAATCATGAGAAAACCTATCCTGGGAATTGAACATTCCAACAGGCGACTAATATCTTTTCATGGTTGTTCATTTACTTGTCAAACCAGGGAACGTATACTTGAAATGGAGCGGCACTGTATGTGCACTAAGAACCAGTTTCAGTCACAACCTATCGAAAATAAATACTTGGAAAGAATTCTACCTACGTTATAGGAAGGTAATGAAAAGTTCTCTTAACTCAACCATAATTTAACCAAAGAATAAATCATAACAGCTACGACTGAGAAACAAACTATGAACTGGCCTTATGTTGTAGGAACAGTCACAGTCACAGGGATGGATTCTCGATGCTGTAGGAACAATATAGGACTGAGTTTGCATAGAAACTTCAAGAATGAAATCTAACTTATGATCAAAGAAAATGAACTACTTACTAACTAACTACAAATACTTACTAAGTGGGCCCCCTTAGCAAGCATCAACTAACTATGCAAGAGTTGAACTCAGAACTTCATTAGCTTTTATTCATAAACTCAGAATGGTATACATTGTTCTGTTCATATGAAAACTAACACAAAACTCTATCTCTTATTATCATACTAACTCTTACATGATATCCTTTCTATCTCGTTATGCTTATCGTGCTTCACTCACGCGGGAGGAACACTTATTTAAACCAGAAAAACAACTAACTACCCAACTCTAACAGAGAAAGATGTGGAAATAAATATCCTGAAACTGAGGAACAGACTTCTCATAAATGAAAGCATTTCCGTTCAACCCGATCCAGGGAGAAGATTTAGCATTCCACTCTTTCCAGATTAAATGATCATTCGGTTTCTTCCCAATGACCCGGACAAAGAGTCTTTGCTGGAATAACTTCCTCGATGTCATGCAGGAAATTTAATTTACTGCAGGGCTGAGATCCGTTGCGCTTGACTCACTCATACTTTCTTCAACAACCTGCGAAACACCAGGCAACAGAAAACATGCATGGCAACTACACAATATTCATTTATTAATCACCTATCAAAATTACTTCATTATTCAAAAACTACATGCGTTAGACCAGTCATTTGGGAAGTCAAACAGGGTAATAAATATAGACATATCAACATGATAGGCTGCAAGAATATAAAAGTGTATTGCCATAGGATATCCGCCAATAAAAGGTTTCTAAAGAGTTAAACAACCATGAACAAAAAAAGTAAGGGTATTAAAAGTACACCATGATACCCAAATTATGAGAATATTTTGGGCTCATCATTTTCTCCCTACTTAACCTAATGCTGGTCCTCCAGCATTAAAATTTCTGGCTGTCTCTCTAAAATCAGTGGTTGAGGCATGACCCTAAAATGAAGTTTTGAATTTGTAATAAAAACCTTTGAAACTCTGCCATCTTTCATACCTATGAGATTTTGTATCTTCATTAATATTTGTAGCTTGGTAGGGATAAAGAGGCCACATCAGCATAGGAGGTCTAAATGTCAAGGGAAACCACAATTCAAACCTCTCTTGAAGGCCCAACTGTATGTATCTATTTGATCTTCTGAGAGCTGCCATAAAAATCAGGGGACTGTGAGGCTCAGACCTTCTTAACCCAATAGTCAATCTCTCCCATCTCTTCTCAATTCTAGAGTATGACACTTCCAAAATGAGTATGTATGTTCTTGAAACTCATCATACACCTATTTTCTGAGATTGAATATTTGCATCCTGACTGTACCATTATGGAGGCCATATGCCACAGTAAGCAAGGTTTTCAACATTGTATAGGGGTCTAAACTCTCAGGGCACAATGGAATAGGCTCATCCCTTTTGGCTTCTTCATATTCTTCCAATTGCCTTAGCTGAAACTTAAACTCTTTTATGAAAATCCAAAGAAAACTATTTACTTTTCTACTCTGCTTTTTCTGCCCTGCTGTCACTTTCTCTTCTTTTCCAAGAATGAACTCAAAAGATATTTGCATGTAATGATTGTTACAGCTACTTAAACAAGAAGTTTTAATTGTGATTTAAGATGAAACATGTAGTCATATTTGGAAAGTACAAGAAAATAATAAAGAAAAATATCTAAACAGTTGTGACAGTAGCGTAGGTGAAATGGATTATCTCGCCCCCTACTTAAAATATGTCATGTTTCCACACATGTACTAAATAATAGGTGGAGATCGGGCAATAATGACTGATATAGACATATTAGTAAATGAATAAAATGAAATAAATCAATATCACGTACCTTTCAATAAATGCACGTACATGCTGAGATTTGGCGATGAGTGGGAACAAAGAAAAAGGGTTTCCTTAAAAAGGAAACCTTTATTATGAGCATGCATTGTAACATTATGGTGAAGCTGTAGGAGAAAGGCTAAAACCTTTTGCTGCACAAAGATTAGTGGCAGGATCCTGAACAAACTGCTGCATAAATTCTTCTTTTGAGACTGGCTTACGATACAACCGAAGACAGTGTCCATTAACTAGTAGCTTGAATCGAACAGGATCAATTGTGACTAATTGAATTGAACCATTATCAAATACATTCTCAATTTCATATGGGCCAAGCCATCGGGTGGTGAGTTTACCCTAGTTTTCTTTATACCTCGAGTCATAGAGCAGCGCCCAATCACCGGCAGAGAATCCTATAAAACCAACATCAAGAAATTTTTAAAGCTTTGTTTTAACTATTTCCCTAAGTGCTGGATTTATCCTTCTTTGAGGCTATCTAATAGTTAAACAATCTTCCTTAATGTAGATCCTATGAGTACAAAGTTGAGGATCTATTCCCTTCATATCCCCATAGTCCCATGCAAAAGCTCTGTGTTGTTCTTGCAACATTGTGACTAGGGCAGCTTGTTGAGATTGAGGCAGCTTATTATTGATATTCAGATAACAACCTGAAGACACTTCTACTTGCTTGATAAGATCATTCACGGAGGCCGCTGATAACGGTGGTGTCTGTATTTCATATGGAAGCAAATTATGATAAACTACAGGAGATTCAGGTGCCAGGTCCTCAGAATTTAGTTGCTATAGGAAACACTATTGAACATAGCTATCTGCAGCAAATGGGCTACTCGGACCAGGGTTGGACTGCAAAATATGTAAAAGCAGGGCATCCTCACTATGAAGCTATGAAAACAGATTAGTTTGCAACATCATTAGTTGAGCCAATGGATTGACTTCTTCAGTTTCCTCTCCTAAATCTGGCCAAATTGGTTGAGACAAGTCTGGCTAAGGCTGAGCAAGTGGGTATAAAGCCAATTTATTTCTTGACTGACCATCAAAAATTGTCATGTCTCCTGAGCGACATCCTATAAAAACATCAGTAGTGGCTAACCATGGTCTACCTAGGATAATAGGATATCCTCCCAAAGTTGCCTTAGTGGACAATATGGTGAAGTCTGCTAGGTATTCCCAAGACTCAAGGATGACAATAACATCTTCTACCATTCCATCAGGCTTTACTGTGGAGCTATCAGCAAGCTGCAGGATGGTAGGTGTAGACCGAATGTTTAAGATATTCAAATACTTCATTGTATTCTTGGTCATTACTTTGATGGTTGCACCAAGGTCAATCAAAACACTCTTTACTATCTAGCCATTAATATTTATTTGTACCACAGGACTCCCAGGGTCAGTATATTTTGGAATGACTACCTTCCCTAACATAATATCTGCCAACTGTCCTAGAACATGGATAGTTTGTGGATCCTTTTTCTTTCTTCCTGGTTTCTTTAAACATGCCTCATTAATGGATTTTCCATAAATTGGGACATATTTAATGGCTTGGAAAAGGGGAATTTGAATGTGTACATTCTTCAACAGATCCAAAATATCAAAGGTAGGCTCTTCCATAGACTTTGATGTAGTAATTTGCAATCTCTGAGGAAAAGGTGGTTTGGCCTGATGCTGCAGGACATGCTCCTTAGAAACAGTATTTGATACATGTATATGTTCTGCAGGTTCGGTAGATTTCTCAGAGGCAAAATATGAAATTTTCATAATTACAGGTGGCTGTGGAGCAGGAAGTGTGGTTCCAGATCTGAGATGGATATCATGAATATTCAAGGCATAAGCTAGATACTGATTGGCTTCTGCAAAATACATAGGTTGTTGTTGCTATTGCTGCTTATTATTAGGATTTGGCAATGGTTGAGCAGGCATAGGCATTTGTTTTGGAGGGCCAATATTTGTTGCAGGTGCTGCAAGAGGTAGCATGAGGGCCTAAGGCTATGGCTGTTGAAATTGTAGAGAGGCAGGGGATTGGTTCTGCCATTGCTGTGGACTTCTCCATTAGGGGTTCTGCTACCAGTTACCTGGGGGTGGAGTCTCTTGTCCTTGTGGCTGCTGCCAACCTCCTTGAGGATATTACCATTGAGGACTCTGATAGTTAGGCCAATGTGATTGAGGGGTATTCTAAGGGGGTGATGGGCCATATGTAGGTTGTCGCTAGTTATTATAATTAGAATAAGGATTACCAAAAGTCAAAGGATCTTGAGGCATACCTTGTCTTTCAGCCCATGGTCGCCTTTGTGCGATGAAGAATACTTGGTCATCATCACTTTCTACCACCTTAAAGTCAGTAGGTAGCTGCTTAGCCTCCAGGTTAGCCACCATCTTGCATCTGCCGTCACGTTTCTTTTGTTTGCAATGTGGACAGAACTCAGCCAAGATTGCTCCAGCTTCCTCATGTTTCTTCCGAGCTTGAATAGTATCCAACTATGTAGCCATGTTGTTTATGATATCCTACTTGAAATCAGACAGCAAATTTTTGATCTCCATCCATGAAACTCCATTAATAGAATACTTTCCCACTGTGGCTTGATGACCTCTACCCTTCTTAACAACTGCTCGAAAGTAGTTAAGACATATTTTCTTGATATCATCCTAAGGTAGTTGGGCTATATCACCTCCTCCCATCATGACCAGGGCATCTATATAGGTATCACTGATTCCCCTTAGAAAAAGTAGTTTATGAGATTCTTCATTGAGAGTATGGCCTGAATTCTTTTTCAGGGAAAACAAGAATCTAGAGATATAGTCTTCCAAGCTTTCATCCTCCTTTTGTTGAATTCTGAATATATCATCTCCCTTACTCCACTTTTACAATATTCCTTGTATTTCTCATGAAATTTTGTTTGCATGATTGCCAAACTATCGACAACATCCCTTCCCAGACTCATCAACCATCTAAGAGCTCCTTCCTTCAAAGTAGAAGGAAATAATTTTAGCTTGTGAGTATTTGAAGTGTAATCATAGCTGTGACAGAGGATGTCAAACTCGAACAAGAAAGTGTCTGTGTCCTCTGTAACTAGTCCATAGAACTTGGGGAGTAATGAGGAAGAAATATTATTAAGGTTATCAGTATCTTGCTGAGCAATGATGGGAAACTCAAAAATAGGAGGTTGATTAGGTGGATTTCATGCCATATTTGCTTGATGGAGTATTAGAGCAAATGGATTTTCTTTAGGTTCTTCATCAACTGGGTCAAATGGCAATTCAACAAATAGGTTTTCAGCAAATGGATTCATATCTTGGTCTCCTTCTTCCTCAAATAGATTATAAGTTGGTTCAGGAAGGAATCTTCCTAGAGCGTCTCTTCTTCTATGCATGCAATAGAATGAATGGTGAATTGAAGGATTTTGAAAATGTTTGAATAACAGACTAAACTATTGCTAAAAATGACTTTTAATAGGTTCTTAGCTTGACACCATCACCGGAAACGGCACCAAAAATGGTCGTTCCCACAAAAGGATATGAAAATCATGGCAAAACCTATCCTAGGAATTGGACATTCCAACAGGCGACTAATAGCTTTTCATGGTCATTCATTTACTTGTCAAACCAGGGAACGTATACTTGAAATGGAGTGGCATTGTATGTGCACTAAGAACTAGTTTCAGTCACAACCTATCAAAAATAGATACTTGGAAAGAATTCTACCTACGTTACAGGAAGGTAATGCAAAGTTCTCTTAACTCAACGATAATTTAACCAAAGCAGAAATCATAATAGCTATGACTGAGAAACAAACTATGAACTGGCCTTATGCTACAGGAACATACACAGGGATGGATTCCCGATGCTGCAGGAACAATATAAGATTGAGTTTGCACAGAAACTTCAAGAATGAAATCTAACTTATGATCAACAGAAAATGAACTACTAACTAACTAACTACAGATACTTACTAAGTGGGCCCCCTTAGCAAGCATCAACTAACTATGCAAGAGTTGAACTTAGAACTTCATCAGCTTTTATTCATAAACTCATAATGGTATACATTGTTCTACTCATATGAAAACTAACACAAAACTCTATCTCTTATTATCATACTAACTCTTACATGATATCCTTTCTATCTCGTTATGCGTTTTGTTCTTCACTCGGGCAGGAGGAACACTTATTTAAACCAAAAAAACAACTAACTACCCAACTCTAATAGAGAAAGACGTGGACATAAATATCCTAAAACCATGGAATAGACTTCTCATAAATGAAAGCATATCCATTCAACCTGATCTAGGGAGAATATTTAGCATTCCACTCTTTCCAGATTAAATGATCATTCGGTTTCTTCCCAACGACCCGGACAAATAGTCTTCGCTGGAACAAATTCCTCGATGTCATGCAGGAAATGGACTTTACTGCAAGGCCGAGATCAGTTGCGCTTGACTCGCTCATACTTTCTTCAACAACCTGCGAAACACCAGGCAACAGAAAACATGCATGGCAACTACACAATATTCATTTATTAATCACATATCAAATTTACTTCATTATTCAAAAACTACATGCATTATACCAGTCATTTGGGAAGTCAAACAGGGTAATAAATATAGACATATCAACATGATAGGCTATAGGAATATAAAAGTGTATTGCCACAGGATCTCCCCCAATAAAAGGTTTCTAAAGAGTTAAACAACCATGAACAACAAAAGTAAGGGTATTAAAAGTACACCATGATACCCAAATTATGAGCATATTTTGGGCTCATCAGATGTGATGGGTGATTAGATTAGATTAATCAGGACTAGATTAACTTAGTGAGGGATGATTAGGTGGTTTGACCCATTTGACTTAGATTTAGGGATATAAACTAAATCAAAGGGGGACGGAAGGTGATTTCAGACTTGATTAAATAAATATTTGATTTATTTAATCAAAGAGGATGTTGTTAGGCTTAAATTAAATAAAGTTAATTTATTCAATTTAAATGGATGACCTTAGGAGATTAATCAATTAAAATTGGTTTATTTAATTGATGAGCTAATATTATTATGTATGATGTCAATTTTGCATGTCTACATTTTTCCCATCTTTGAAGCAATGTACTTGATGCGTTGGTTCAAAGAATAAACTTGCCGCAATCAAAATTAAAAAAAATATAATTTTTTTGGATGCCCCAGCAGAAAGAAGAACACTAGTACATTGCCCCCTCAAGAGATTGAGTGAAAAGATTCAATTTGAGGGTCAATCTTGCGATAAAGATATTCAAGATAGGCATATGGATGGTTATGATGATGATGCAAATGAGATGGTTTGAAGATGCTTAGAATAACCAATCTATATTATCCTAAACAACTTGAATGATGATATAATGCATGTGAGATGGATGAGATGGATGATGTGATAGGCTATGATTATGAGATTTATGTATGCTAATGATTTTTCAATGCAAGATGGATGCAAGATGGGTGCATCAGTGATGTTATGTTAGCAGAGAGAGAAGAAAGAAGAAATGAGATGATGACAAGAGGATCCAACAAGTCCATGATCTAATGAGACTTTATTAGACATCATCATGATGATGATAGATTATGTTTCACTTATCAAGGATTGGGATTTAAAAAAGGCTACTTACCTTATGTTTGATTACACATGTAGATACGATGCATCAAGGTATAAAGAACTAGGATGGCATTGTACCTAGTGTGATGGAATTTGACTCGACAAATAGATAGGAGTATTCTTGTTCACACTTGACATATGGAAACCTTGCTAGAATGTACCTAACAAAGAAAGTATTTGCCAAGTTATATTACAAGAATGTCCAAAAAGCACAGTAGACAAAAGGATAATGATTAATGCCCCATTTCTTTCTTTCTAAATCAATTTGATTAGACATCATCGAGTGGTCATTGGAATGAGCGCAATAAGATAAATCAAAAGAAAAAATCAAGTACACAAACAAGCCAATGTTCTTCATACCTTCAGCGAAAGGGATGTGTTTTGATAGGATAAGAATCCAAGGTGATATCCAAAATGATGCCCATTTTCAGAACGATATATCCTAGGACATGCATAGTATAGGATGATGATGGTTTGATAAGTTGAGTGATAGGGTGTTGATATAAGGTTGATCGACATGTTTGAAAATGATCAAGAGTTCGATTTTGTGTTTAAAAGTTGTTTCAATTTTGATTTTATGTTTTAAGTTTTCTTTTTCTAATTGCTATGGTTGTTTCTATTTGTTTTTCTAAAGGATGAAGGTGATGATTAGTTTATTATGGATGATTGATTATTGCGGGTGAAAGCGAAATGAGACAGATGGGTCTTTTCGAATATTTGGATTTTTTTGATGTTTTTGGAATGTTTTGAGGCTGTTTTTGGATTTTGTGTTTTCAAATGTTTTTGGATTTTTTGGATTTTCCAATGTTTTTGGGATTTTTTGAAATTTTATGAATGTTTTTGGATTTTGATATGTTTTTGAATGTTTTGGATTTTGATGTTTTGAATGTTTTTGGATTTTTATGTCTCAGGGGATGATCAAATATCAACCTCGCCTACATTCAAGGCTCAAAGACGATGTAGTTTGGATTTCCATGTTTTTGATATTTTTCTGATTTATGGATGTTTTTGGATTTTCCTATTTTTTTGATGTATTTGGATTTTGATGTATGATTTTGATGCATGATTTTGACGATTTGGATATGGATATGTGTGATGATATCAGTGCTTTATTTAGGATTTTGTTGAAAACCAAGCTAAGGTTGATTGATTAGATCGATGGATTGATGATGATAAAATTGTTGAGGATGCACAACAATTTAAGGATAGTGTTAAGCAACACAAGGATTAGGATGAATATCCCAAGATAATGAGGGATTGATGATGATAACATTGTCGAGGATACACAAAAATGCAAGGATAGTGTTAAGCAAAACAAGGATTAGGATGGATATCCCAAGATGATGATGGATTGATTGGATTTGATTGATCAAGATTTTGAAGCTTGATTTGGAACAAAATTTGTTTGAATGATTTGATGTGATGTTGAAGCACGCATTAGATGTGACTGATAATGATTGTTTAGATTGATGTTCGATGAAATATGAAGCTTGATAAGGAATGTATTCTTATCAAAATGTGCCATGGGATAGTGATTTGGATCTATTTTCTTATAAGTGGTTGATCAATTTGATTTCATGTCTGGAAAAATGTTTGGATCACCACATAATTTGGAGGATATATATCAAGATTTATTCTTGAAGCAAGATGTAAATACCTACCCCCAATGTCTAGCAATGTTGGGAATGTCATGGGTGGATTCTTGGATAGATGTATGAATGGATGGATATGGTAATCACGCAAAGGATGCCAGGGATTATCTTGCGATAAGATAAGGTGTTTGAATGGAGGAATGCTCACTTGGATAATTCTTCATGGCTCAGATAACGTTGGGTAGGATAGGATCAATGAAAATGACCCATGTCAAGATGTGTAACATAACCAAGTGTAAAGTGTGCACCGAAGTTGCATCAAGATACAAGATAATTTGGACCATAGATGTAGATGGATGAAAATGGATTGGATCAATGGTTTGTGAATGAATGGGTTTATTATGGATAAGATGGATGGAATGTTGGCTTTATTATGGATGGGATGAGATGCTTCCACCTGAAATAGTGCACGCAGATGCTCAAGTCTACACATGACGCTCGTCTGCTAGGTTTTCATCATGGTACCTTCCCAAAGCATCGCCCATGCAGTTTTCACTAGAGGATGATTTTTTTCTTTACTTTTTGCAATCCCTTTTTTTTTTTTTTGGATTTTCATATCTTTTGATTATTTTGATTTTTTTGAAAGATTTTATGTTGAATCACCCTGTGGTCTTGATGTAGATGCTTCTGTCATGATGTGCCATCGATATCCTATTTGAAGAAGTTATTTTTCCAAGATACATGCACTTGAATATAACTTTTGAGATTCTCAATCTACTTTGGTGATACCGGAGTTAGCTCTGTCTTTGTGCTCACATCGCAATAGAGTTCCTTCTAAATGCTTATGATGAAGGGTCATTGCCAACACGTGGTCAATGTGAGAATTGGATATTATGCGTGGAGGCATGGATGGAGTGTGTTTACAGATAAGAGATGGATTGGTTGATAGTTTGGAACCTTTGACTCTCCAAACTTGGGAAGATGAGCAATGATGGGTGGATACGAAAGTGTGTGTGGAATTAGGACCAACTGTTTGATACACTTCGTACGTCGCTTGAAAATCCTGCTTTTTCTTTTGTGGACATCTTTGATGGATACTTTTCCCTTTTTTATTTTTCCCTGTAGTTTCTTTGACTGTTGGAGTTTGATAGGGATAATCTTTCTTTGTATTCCTTGGTATCCATTTGTATTTGATGTGTCCTTCATGCTCTATTTCTTTTTCTTTGATAATGTTCTTTGTGCTTTGATTCAAATCTTTCTTTTGAATTTGGACCCAATTCGTGGATGGGGTGATGGGTGGATGAAGATTCATGACATGGCTGGTTGCAGTATTGATAGTAGTTTCATCATAAGGACTCTTCGTGCTCCCTATGTTGATGTTTGCTTGAGAGGAAGTTGCCCCTAGTATGGTGGTAATATTGCCTTCATGCTTTGATTTTTCCTATTCTAAGAGCGCTTGTTTAAAATACATTCTTTGATAAATGACCACCATAGATGACGTTGTTTCCTTTTGTTGCTCTATTGACTCTGGAATATCTTGTTTTGTCTGATATGCTTCCTTGAGTGGATAATGTTGGATATCTTTATTCATGATGCCCTCAGTCTGAGTTGGGGATATATCTAATCCTGATATTGACAAATCAATAACCTGCTCTTTTTGTGTAATAATATCAGGATTAAAGGAATCATATTCTGAATGAAGGTCATCTACATGTCTATCCATAGAAAGCATCCATGGGTAGATGGAGGATTATGTGCATCTTGTATAGATAGGAGAGTGTCCATTAGGTCATTATAGTATCTTGGAGATACAAATTCTTGATCTTGAATTATTTTAGAATTTCTTTTGACATGCTTTGGATCAAGTTCTATACATGGGTTAGTTTCGAAGGATGGATTGCTTATAAAGGGTTCTTGGATATCTTCATTAGGCATGGGAAGTGGTTTAATATCATCTTGATATTTTAGTGGACTTAGATCAACTATCGAGTTGTAGACTCCTTTAGTATCTTTAATCATGATATCAAAGGGTGTCAATATGTCTTGGAAAGGACCATTGCTAGACCTTGGTGAAAGATTTTGATCACACTTTGGAATAAATTCTTGAGATGTGTCCTCTAACTCATAAGGAAATGTAGAGACATTTTCAATATGATCATTGGTCGATGGATCGTAGATTATGTTAATAGGATCAAATATCTCTAACACTCCTTGAAATATATCACTAAAAAGTGGCTCCTAATGTATGGTGAGTTGGTCATAGAATGAGGTGGAAACATCTTCAATGTGCTCATTGATGGATAGGTTTTGAACATTTTTTTCAACAATTGCGGTGGAGAGATTGTGAATGTCTTCAACCATAGGGTCAAGTGATGTTTAAATTTCCCAAATTGGATCATTGTTGGGTATTGTTGGTGGATTTTGATCATGATCAAAAAGTGACTCTTGATGTATGTTGTTTTGATCTTTAGATGAGGTAGAAATAGCTTCAAGGTGCTCAGTGATGGATTGTTCTTGAACCTTGTTCTCAATAGTTGTGGTTGAGAGATTTTCATTATTATTAGTAGTGGTTGGATCTTCATCGTTGTCCCCAATAGTTATTATTTTTCAATCAATGAAGTCTTGGATGAGATTTTTGAGTCGAATACAACTGGATGTTGTGTGTCCCTTTGTTTTATGATAATCACAATGGTGCTCCTGATTATACCTTGGTGGTTTAACTAGGGGTTCTTGATAGTTCCCATAGATAGGGAGTTGGATGAGATTTTCTTGTACCAATTGTTGCAGGACTAATTCGATTGGTCTCCCAAGTGGTGTGTATTTCTTTTGTTACTTTGTGAGATTTGTACTTTTCCTTGTGGTGATTGATTTTGGAGATGTGGTGATTGATCTTTGAGATGTGGTGATTGGGTTTGTTGTTGATGTTGTTAACCTTGATATCCGAATTATTGAAATCAAAGATATTGTTCTTGATGTGGTTGTGGACACAACTCAATGCTTTGATGACATGGATTAACCAATGGATGAGTGTATTGATTTTGGAGTGAAGATATCTCTTGGCTCAATAATTCAATTAGTTTGGCATGTGAAGCAAGTTTCTCTAGAGAAATTTGATCTTGATTTTGAATTTGACTCCCTTGATTTGGCTTTTGTTCAAAAAAATTTGGGAGGTACACTTGTGGTGTTCACGTGGGATCATCGAAAAATTGATTTTGGACAATGTTTTGATTTGGGATGGTGTTCAGATTTGGCATTATAGGTTGAAATTGAACATTGTCTTGATTTAGGTAACTTTTATTTTGGATGGTGTTACCTTGACTTGGACCAATACATGGAGTTGTTAACATATTGTTTGGACTTTGGACAACATTCGTATGATTTGCAAACATATCCATCCCAAAGTTTTCCAAGTGTGGATTTGAAATGTTGATGTTTGGAAAACTTGTACTTGGCATGTATGGATTTGGTAGGATGATGTCATTTTTTTTGTGGAAGACTCATGCATTGGGTGTTTGGATGACAGATTTGGAGCTTTGCACTGGATTTAAATCTACCATCGAGAAAGGTGTTCCCAACTTTTGAATGAGAATTCTTACATTTTTTGTACCATCGAGGTTTGTAGGAGATAATGATCCCATGTCAGGATTGTATAAATGTGAGTTTTGATAATCAATCGACATTGCAAGGTTTTTAAAGTTTAGTTGATTTGGATTATTCATGATGTAAGGTTCTTAGGACTAATGACAAGATGAAGGATGAAAGGGGTAAATGATATGAGTGTTGAATGTTTAGGGAGTTTAGATCAATACTAGACTTAGGGTTTGATTTTGATTGCTTTGATTGGATAATGAACTTGTAAACCCTAAGATGTTGGATGTGATCTTAGGATGAACTTGTTCAAAGGATTGCTAATTCAATTAAATGTATGAGAAAGGATGTATTCCCATACACCTAACTAAACAAGGTGATTTTGATTTTAATGATTTACCCAAGTCTAGAATGATGTTTCCAAAGCTCTAAAGTTGTTTGTGAGATGGAGATGATAAATGTTTGGAATGGATGGAGTGTTTTATTTGATCCTAAATTAACTTAGGAAGGACTTTTTTACGAGGCCAAGATAGTGAAGAACATGAATTTATCTAAGAGTAATTCAAAATCAAAAGACCAATGTTTGCATGAAAACCATATGACCAAAAGATTCCAAGCACATGTGTGGGGTCCAATTGATTGAATCTTTGCTTTAATGGATTCTTTTTACCACAAACACTTCTTGATTAGCTTTTGAAACTAGATGTCCAATGTCCTAATTCTCTTTCATCCCACAAAGTGCATTATGTGGAAATCGAGGAAATCAAGGCAAAGGTTTCCTAATGTTGACCTTAGTAAGATAAAATTGAGATGAAATCCAAATTCTTAGAAGCCTCTAAGGGTAAAATCCCAAAGGCAAGCAATAGCACATGAATTCGTTTGAGGATATTTGCTTCTCCTAAAGGGTTTGAGATTTGATGCTCATGTTGAATGTTGGTTTTCCAATGTTTTCAAACAAGCAAAGTGTTTTGTAACCAAGCACAAGTACAACCCTATGGATATGAAAGACAATATTTTTTTAGTCCCCACTTGGACAAGTCCAACTACACTTATCTTTAGTGAATGGTTAGATGCTTGACCCCACTAGCTCCCCTCCACGACACTCAATTATACGGGGCAGCCAAGAATCAACACCCATGAAACTCCCATGGAATTCTTTCCATTTCTACTAAAGACCGTAAAAGAGTGGGGCAGCTTCAGGATGACTATTCTTGCACCAACAAATAGATAGGTATTTTGGCCTTTTTACAACAAGGGTTTTAATTCGTACTTTCTATTCATAGGAGTTGACCCAACATGGTGAGAGATCATTACTACCCTTCTAGTCAAAGTCAACCACATGATATTGGTGTTATTCTAGTACTCACATTTATATCCTGGCTGGAAATACTCTTGGGTTCAGAGTGTTACTAGTTGATTTGTTCCCTTGGGTGAGTACTTTTTCCCAAAGCAAGCCCTCTAAGATAAACAAAAGCGAGTAAAAATATTCATAGTTTGATCAACCTTCATTTAGAAACAAAGGGAGAACACATGCAATAGGTTTACTTACACTTGCACAATGTTTTGTTTAATTTAAAACCCTAAATGAAGTATGGAGGTGATCACTTTATCTCAACCTAAGATCAACAAAAATACCTTTTGATTCTCAAGATCACTGTGGAGGGCGAGAGAAGTGCATACATCTTTTTCGATGATGTTAGTTTAAGTAAGAAATCACGAAAAAAAGTTGCACATGTTCATTTTAAGTCCACAAAGCAATGATTTTGATTCATTTTAAAGCACCAAAAGAAATGTGAAAACTTTCCTTGTTCAATTATTAACTCTAAAAAAAAACTTTAATAAGTTTTTGCTAAATTTCATTTTATGTTCCTTGTCGCAAAAAAATGAAAGCTTTCAAGAGTTGTTCTGTTGAGAATCCAAAAAGTAAGTTGGTTCAAAATAGAAAATTAAAGCGTATAGTGATAGTCTTAAGCATTCAAAAACACTTTTGATTTCAAGTTTTAAGGCTTCAATCATGTTTTCCTCCAAGATTTGTTCAAGATCATCTCTTATCTTTCAATGCTGCAAATCCCTTGCGCGAACATTTTCCCTCCTTTTCACTTTTCTTTTACACCTTACTTCTTCATTTTCCTTTGTTTTCCTTCCTTGTTTTCCTTGTTTTCCTATAAAAAAAAAATAAAATCATGTGAGAATTAGAACACTAAATTTATTTTGACCATTAGCTCCAAACAATAACATGATTTCAATTTGAAAGAGAAAATTATTTGGATGATCATGATAATAATAGAAGTATTTATAAGTGGACCATGCTTTGATATTGATTGCATTGAGAAGGTACCACACTTGTTAGATCCACTCTTTCCCCTATCAAAGTCTCTCTACATAATCCATGTCACTAGAGGCATTGAGTCAATAAATTAACCACAAAGAATAAATCTCTCAATAACATCATCATAGGCTCAAACATTTACTATCATAATAAATGTGATAATATAAATTTATGACATTCATTAGAAGATCAATAAATTGTAAGTATAATGATATAATATGAGAGAATATTAAAATAAATGCACCAAAACAATTAAATCAATTACTAAAAACATGCATCAAAGACATACATTACTAAAAGGTTCACTAAAGTAGTAAATGATATGTGGCACCACATGTTGCTTAAAATAAACAGCAGTAGACTGCACATGGCCCCTCAGATTTTTAATTCGGTTCCTCTAGTTCAGTGAACAGTTGCAGAAAAAATAATTAACTTGAAAAGTGGTGAATAAGAACATAAAAATTTGTGAAGAATCAATACAAGTGACCACACTTTTCGTTTCAATACGGTGCAATAAAGACTATAGACTCGGCTATCAATTCACACTGGCTTTTAGTATTATACCTACTTTATTTAATGTCAAGCTAATTCACTGAGTTCGCCATACAATGATATGACAGGAGCATATACATTGCAAGGTAAATTCTCTTGGACATCACACCTGTGAGTGGAATACTTACACGATGGGTATGTGCAAGATCATGATGGGCCAAAAAGTGGCAATATGATGTGTATGTGGCTAACAACTATTTTTTTACCCAAAATTGACAAAACTAAAAGGGTTTTTAAAGTATATTCTTAACTTTACATATATATAAATTACACTTTACTTTGAATTTAATAAGTAATTATTATTGATTTTCTATTCAAATTATGACTAAAGTCCTTATTGATGGACTGATTGAAAAACATCCATAGCTTTCAAATGGTGTCACATTTTTTGAATCCAAAACATGTGTCACATTCTATGTTTCACATACTATAGGATTAAAAAAAGAAAAATTGAATTTCATGAAGTTTTGACCAAGTTAAGGTGGTCAAACATGCGAGTTTTTTATATTTTATAAAAGTTGTAATAAAAAAATCATAATTAATTATTTACTTGGAAAAAAATTACAAAAAAATATGCATCACATTGATACATGAGTCCTCTACTTATATCTAAAATCTTATAAAAAAATATTATCATTTTATTGTGGTTAGGGTGGTCAGGCAGACACCTACTTCTTATTTTTTCCCTGAAATTTAAGTACTATTGCATTGAAATTTCAAAATTTCACCAAATATATATATTTTTTTAAACAAACCTAGTAGTTTAGAAACTACATTCAATTTTCTACATATTCTATTCTTACATATTTCTAAAATAATATAGATAACTTATTCAAATTTTTACAACAAGTTGCCTAACTCTATTTTTTCTAGTTTCTTTGTCACTTAAGGGCATATTTTTTCCATGATGATCCTACACATACCCTGTTACCAAGAAAATTCTCACACAACAAACTTTTATTGCTGCCAACTATACCTATCAGGTAAAATTAATTCTATCTTGAAACAACCACCTATCAAATTATACATGATAGCAATCTAAGCAACTACTTTTCTTCAAAGAGATGTCGATGGGCTCCAACAATAATAGCTTCTCCCAATGTTGGTACCTATTTCTTGCATGGACATGCTTTCTTTTCTTGCCTGTCGAATTGATACTTGATATTTAGTCATATTAAAGTAGAAACTTGGATGTCAGACAAATTAAGATACCAAATTGGGGAAGGCCTTGGTCAACGTTACCCCATAAATTTAAAGGCCACCAAATGGAGAAAAATGAGAGCTTTCAAATATACGGGTGTTGTAGAAAACACAACCACAATGAGGATTCTGAAATATGAGTGATGTGCTAACTTCTAATTATGCCAAGCACCTGGTGATGTGAGTATTGAATGTAGGAAATAATAAAGATCTAAAAAAAATCTCCATTGTCAATATTTCTGAAAGAAAACATAAAGCTAAGGTAGCTAAGTTCAGGGGGGTTAACTTTATGTTTGGCGAGCAGTAGCCTAAAAATAAAGATTATATTTGATCTACATTGATATATGGTGGAAAAGACTAATATGGTGGATTCATCACACTTACCAGACCCTACACGATATTCCCTTAACAAATGCTCTTCAAAAACAATCCCATCAAGAAAGAGCCCTCTTCAAGTTAATGTAATTCACAAGTGTAAAGTCAGTGACAAAAAATAGAAGTATAGAGAGGGCTTGCGAACAAAGCGCCTGAAAGAATTGCCTTCTCCAATTGCAAGATATGCATAGAATGAAATTGTTGAAAATACTTTAGAAACTTTCAAGCAAAGGCTCTAATGCAATTGAAATTGCCAACAATTTTGTTAACCTCAAAAAACTCAACAAAAGAAAGGAACAACTTAATGCAACCATCCAAATTATTACAGTAGGTTTGACATTTTCATTTTCTATTTCAATACGTATTGAAAATGGATCAAGCCAAGCTTTTGAACCTACAAATGTTGCTTATAGTTGAATTTGACCATGTACATACAATATTAAATACCTAGATTAGTATAAACTTCAAGACAAGAAAGTTTCAAAAGGAACAATGCACAACAGGCTTTCAGTTAATGTTTAGTTTTACCAGTGATCTAAATGGTAAAGACAGGGTTTAGCTCAATGTTCAATATTCAAATAAACAAATGGTATTGATTTCTCATGATTAATTATAGAAAAAATCAAGAAATAAGATTACTAAGAGCATCAACATGATATATTTTTCAATGGCAGAAAAATTTAAAACGTAAAATCATGAAAAAAAATTTGTCACTGCAAAAATATAATGTATGGAAATCTAATGCTTTTCTGCCCTCCTTCTATAGCACCATTTTTTGAATGCTAAATCTAAAAATACTTCAACTTTGGTGAACATTAGTAACCATGTCAAATTAAATACAAAAAATCAAGCATCCCTATGAGATAATACATCATGCTTCCAAATGCAAGTAAATGAAACTAACGCATATTAAAAAAAATGAAGTATATTTATCTCATAGTGGATTAATGCTTCTTCAATGTGGAAAGAAGCAATTTCCCAATCCTTTGCTAAGCTCCATGATGAAAATGATATGAAAATTCTATGAAGATTGTGAAGTTGTGGCGAGAGATACTAAGATTGTGGAGGATTAATACAATAGAGGAGGCCTCTCTTTATAGCCAAGAATGATAAAGGAATTCCAAACATGGAGGATGTGGGACTAAAAACCAACCAATAGGAAGGAGCCACTGTAAACATGTGAGAGGTTGACGAATGAGCACATTTTGGTCAATGTGCCAAAGAGGGGGAGATTTGAAATTTGAATTTGAGAGTTAAATGCAGAGTTTGACATTTGCAAGAGACATGTAAGAGACATGTAAGAGTTCATAAATTCCTTGTTAGATGTACATGTCAACTTGGGGGGAGATTCAAATTTGAAAGAATATTCTCCTTTTATGCCATGTTGAAAGAAAATGATGAATTAATAAATCAATAAATTGATTTATTTGCTCAAGTGGGAAAAGCTAGAGGATGTTATGGGTGATTAGATTAGATTAATTAGGATTAGATTAACTTAGTGAGGGATGATTAGGTGATTTGAGCCATTTTACTTAGATTTAAGGATTTAAACTAAATCAAAGGGGGATGAAAGGTGATTTCAGACTTGATTAAATAAATATTTGATTTATTTAATCAAAGAGGATTTGTCAAGCTTAAATTAAATAAAATTAATTTGTTCAATTTAAATGGATGACCTTAGGAAATTAATCAATTAAACTTGGTTTATTTAATTGACGAGCGAATATGATTATGCATGATGGCAATTTTGTGTGTCTACATATTCCTTTAAAATTCAAAGGTGGAATGTGTGATTTAGGTTAGATACTAGCCTTACATCCCCTTTCAAATCATTTCATTTTGATAAATCCACAATCTCTTACAATTTTAAAAATTTGATTTACATATCTATTGTTTAGAAATTTTAGTGAACGATGGGATTTTTAAAAGTTTCATTTTAAAAACATTAAATCATGTTATAATAAAACATTAAAAAAAGTATATTTGCATTTAATTGTTCATTTACAAAAACTTAAAAGAAACATATTTTTTGTATTTAAAAGATATATTCAGTTCATTTTCATATTTTTTATTTTGGAAATTTCCATTTATCAAGTGAAATGAACCTATTTTTCTTGATTAAGTACTTCAGACATGAAAATTAATGCATAAATGTGACCTATCCAAATAATTTAGGTTATATTACATTTTTAGAATTCTATCTGATCTCTGGCTTGAACCTACATAGTCTATGATCCATACACAATGTCTTACATTTTCAAACCTTTAAACATTCAAATTCTCATTCTTGGTCTAGGGTGCCCTCACCCTTGTCTTTCTATTTTTAACCAAAAATTTAGTGATAGTTTTGTCTCTATAGTTATTTTTTATAGCTCTTTTATGTCTTTGAATTTCTCTTTTCATTTTATCATCATTAATTTTTCTTTTGTTCATCCTAGGAATGACCATGGGTCTTGGATCTTATAATTAATTTATGAGCTTCATGTCTAGTGTTCTATATCAAATACACATGTGAGGTTAATTTATAAACTCAAGGCTTTTGGTGTTGTAGATGTGTCTACTATTGAGCTTGAGTTTGGTAATTCTTTCACTCAAAGAATCACAACTACACAATAAATATTTGATCATATCCCTACTCTAACGATTCATGTGGACTTTAAATATTTTGTTGTGCATGTCCCTAAGTATAAACTATAAAGGCTAGATAAAGACATGGAAATTATTTAATTATACTTAAGTACTAAATCCTTGGCTAGAGAAACCATCCATTTTTTAGATAACCTTAGAAATTTGATCAATGATTAAGGAATGGAAGTGTTATATAGCCTAGCTTGTCTAGTGGATTTAAACATCCCTATGACATCTAGTTTTTCTCAAATCCTAATCAATGCTCAAATTGGAAATCAAGTACCCTCTCATATAACTATACCTTCTATTCCAAGCTTCACTCCTTTAGTCATTACATATACCACACAATATAGTCTTAGCACAAGTTTAGGGCTTTCATGTCAAAATCCTTATATTTTATTTCATCATCTACAACACTTCCTTTTAATTCTCTAAATTTCAATAATCTTATCAATTTTCAAGACAATAATCCTCCAATAATTAATAATAGCTCTACACATTTTACAAATTCTCAAAGCATGTCACCAACTAATCCCATAATAAATCAGCTTTTACAAAACATTTCATCATTACAACAAAAAATCTCAAACATGAACTAAACTCAACCTCATTATAATCTTACAAAATACCTTACCCATAGCCTATTTTCATTTGCCATCCTAAAAATTCCAATCTCACATTTGAAACATTAAAATACCAACCTTTGAGAAGTATACTTGGAAAGGAGATCCTAATAACCATGTATCCAAATTGAATAGTTTATGTAGTGATTTACCTTTCAAGGATTCTCTCTTAGCTAAAATATTCCCTTGATATTTGAAAGACATGGCTTTAAAATGGTTTTTCTCATTATCTAGTTATTTAATCACAAATTTTTCACAACTTAACTGATTGGTCCACTGCAAAAAAGGAATAAAAAGTAACTTATTGATTTAATAATTTATGCAATAGACCTTATTATTTAATCAATTAATCATCTATTTTTCAAAAATATTTAAAGAATTACCTTAACTAATTGGTCCATTGCAAAAAATGACCTTAAAAAACTAACTAATTTTATAGGACGATATCAAGCTCTTTACTCTTAAATATCATATTTTATCTTAGATGTTGATGTATAAAGAGTATTTATTTTAAATTTACAACCAAACATTTAAGATATGATCTTATTAATGAGATATCCTTCATTTATGAATTTATGCATGGCTCTTCATGATTATCAAATTTCAGTTAGCCTATATGAGGGTTCATCTTCATTAGCTCTCAATGCTCAATCTAAAGATATTCCTAAACATAACCATTTTAATCATTAAAAAAAATCATCAAGATAATCTCTCCTCCATCTTCCAATAACATCCAAACAGAATTTTCTACCACATCTACAACACTATATTAATTTAAACCAAGAGAGAAAATTTTCATAATTGCTTCATTCTCTACATTCTATTATGATGTAATTGCTTAATAAAAATATGATTCAACTTCTTCTCATTCATCCCATTGATAGCTCACAACCTTTCCATCCTTATCTTAATGAAAAATCCTTTTCTCAATATGATCATAACCTAGACATGATATAAAGATAACTATACATCTTAAGAGCCAAGTGCAAGATCTCATTGATCCTAATGTCATCCATTTGGTTGGTGTGAATGATAAAGAGAAAAAATTAGTTGTGCTACCTAATCACAACTTACAAATCTTTATCAACCTATTATCAAGTTTTTCTAACCTTGTTGAAAAAATCGATGTTGAATTTGATAATGAATATAACCTAATTGTGGGGAAATTGAGTCACAACTTCTCTTATCCACACCTAAAAGGGGAATGAAGGAAGAGGAATCTGATTTCCCAAAGTTCACACTCAAGAACAATTTTGTGAAATTCCAATGATTTCCCTAAGGCTGGAAGTTGATAAAGAGGATAAACTATTGATGCAAAACTAAGAAAATGTAAAATGTTTGAAAACACAATGTGATATGAAAAATGAACTAAAAATGCAAACAAACTGTAACAAAAATTAATGGGATTGAAGAGGTTCCGTTGGAAACTAGAAAGTGATGGAGAGAAGCTTTGGAATCCTATAGAAATCACTGTTGAAGCCAACTGGGACACTTACACCAAGTTGGGTGACTTAGTCCTATTTTGGAGAAATTCTATTGGAACAAGTTTCAAAGAAAAGGGTACTCAAAACTACAGAAACCACTTTTCATGCTTGGTAGTGGGACTTATTCGCTACTGATGGTGACTTAGTCCACTTGTAGATTTAGGGAAATTCAAAGGTGCAATCTGTAGCTCTCATTCTACACTTCAGCCCTTGATAGGTTTTTGGATCCGAAATTGCAAAATTTTCCCTGTAGGTGTTCTCCAAGCTTCTTTTAGGGTTTTGACCACTTTGAATGACTTTGATGATTTATTGAAAACTTTTCCAACCTTTCTCTTTGAAAAATATGCACACAAGACTTGCAAAACACATGCAAAGAGGGGGAAAAGTTTTAAGGGTTAGTTAATAGGGGTTTTCCTTGGTAAAACCTTGGATTGGTAATTAAACCCTTGAAAATGAAATGGAAAGAGAATGATGAATGAAGAACATGGAATGCTAAAACTCACCAAACCCTTGAAGTGGAAATCTAAAGATATGCAAGTAATGGCTCCAAAGTGCTTGAATACTCTTGTAGACAAAATGCCAAGAATGAAAAATCACTTGATTGCTTGATTAGAAGATTAGGAAAGTTTTTGGAGATTTTATTAGGAGGATTAAATGAGAGGAAAGACCCTATATTTATACACAATTATGCACAATTTCCCAAAAATACCACATCACAGGCCAACCTTAAGGCCTAAAGAATAATATCCTGCCATAATTTTGAAATAATTTTGATTTTTGAGTCAAATGGAACTAAATCGCCTCTAGTGGCGAATTGGTCCCACTTAGGAATTTTAAGTGGGTGTCAGAAATAAAGATGTATTAAATGATGTTTAATAGGATTATTCTAAAAAATACACTTAAGTAAGGCCTATAAGTGTATAATAGGGCCAATTAGTAATGACAAGCCTAGAAAAGCGTGAAATTTTGTTACAACACTTTGAAATAAGGCTTGGTAAGTGATAAAAAGAGGTTATTTAGGTTAAATATATTAACAAGACCCTATAAAAGTGTGTGTGTTACAACACTTAAGTAAGGTACCACTGGAATTATTTTAATTTTCTAGGGCCCAAGACCTAATGTGAATGTGTTGACCATATTACAACACTAAATCAAGGCATAACTAAGCCAAAGTCACAAGGAGGACCCAAACGAGACAAAAAAAAGTAGAAGGGTTACTTTTTTAGTGTCCACACTAATATAGTCAAATGATTGATTTCCATCCTCACTAAGACCAACATAAGCTCTTACCTAATATTAGTTTCATCCATATTGATGTTTTTGTACATGCACTCGATGGTCCTCCTTACATTATTGGTATAATTAATGATAAACCCACATGAGGAATAATCATTGATCTCATATTTTTAATGAATGTGATCATAGAAGAATTCATTTATGTGTAGGAATTATGTCAGGGAAATTATGAACAATCAAAATATTCACTAAAATATCATGATAGCTTTACCCACCCTACAATCGGCTCTTTACTTTTTCAATTCAAGTAGGAAAAAAATTGGATGTTATATTTACCATAATTTCGATGTCAACTCAATTTCAGCTAGATCATCCATGACTTGCTTCCGTGAATGTGATTCCCTCTATTATATATAAATGTCTTAAATTTTAATTTGAAGAAAAAATACATAGTATTTATCATAGTGACTTAAAACTTTGGCTCATTATAGAAACTTTTCCCTTGATTACTTTTGGCCTTAGCCAACCCAACCTACTTGGCCTCTAAATGCTCAATATAAAATTGATAGAAGTTTAAGAAAGGACATCGCGATCTGCTAATTATGTTAGCCTCAAGCTGAAGTGAAGGGTCACCAAACATCTCAAGGAATATTTTAAAATGCTAAATAAAGCAAAGGGTGTCATGAGAAACACATGTTAGTAGTCCATGATCCATATCAAATTTTCTCATGATTACAATCTAAGGGGGGATTTTGTGCATCCAAAGTACTAGCACAATGGGAGAAACTTTCATATAGGCTTAGCTAAAAAAATTAGTTATTCTCCAATAGCCAAACTTTGTGAAGTGTCTCCTACACATGACCCTCACTAAATAATCTCACAAAGCTACAAAGATGGTAAATAACTAATCTATAGTTTTCTGTATGCAAGTGTTATTAATTTTTATTTTCATGTATTTCTATTGGGATTATCAAATCATCATTGCATTGATTAAAGCATGACCTAAACGGATCTCTGGCTCATGCTAACATTCACTTCTTGCTAAGAGAAATGACTAGGATATGTTTGTGGCACTGATTATCGAGTGAAGCCTCTTAGCCAAATATGCAAAGATGATGTTTTAAACCATGCTAGGTTATGAATCTCACAACATTTGAGGTAGTCATAGTTTCGATAGAGGCTCTTCTAGGATGTTATTGAAGGCAGCTAAATGTTTCAAGGATAATCATCCAGTAGAGGGGAAGTGTGTGTAGATCTAATGTGCAACTTGCTTGCAGAAGTTCTTTAATTGAGTATTTCCCACATAACTAGATAGAGCTTGGTTTCTTGTGGACAAAGGGGAATTACCTTTCTCAGAAGGTCATGATTTTTCTCAACTTTAGAAGGTGTTCAATGACAAGCGCCCATAAATCAGGAAAAGTATCAAATGAGTAATTGGAGACGAAATCATCCATCTGAGCTAGAAAGTTGTTTGTTTTTTCCTTCTTAGCTTCTGTCAATATTTGTTTCAAATATGTAATATTTTTTGTAGTGTTACCGCTCTATGGAACAAATAGTAAGGAAAGTGGCTAATGAAGTTTTCTTTTAATATAATGCACTACTCAAAGTCGCCCAGTCATATGACCTCTTGAAAGGATAGGTTTATATTGGGAGTATGTTTCCATATAATTTCTTCCTCCACATAATATATTTTGTGTCAATCTATGATGCAATTAAACATGCTCTTGAAATGAGGTGTCTCAAATATCTCTATTCAACCCTTGACAGAAATGTTGGTGAAATTGGAGATGAAATGATTGAAAAAATTGAGAAATATCATGCCATCATGGTGCTGCTACTCCATGATCATCCTCCTCCAATTCATGTTGGTATTGTGAATCCTATTCACTGCAATGTCTTGTGCCAGGTTTGCCATGTTTCACTGCCAAACCTGAATGCCACGTCGTCTGCACAATCTAGGGATGAAGGCCTACAAGAACAAGAAGGTGAAAATGATGTTCAAAATTTCCAAAAAGAAGAATAGCAAGTGGTGGTGCAAAAATTTAAAATTATAGTGTTAATGTATGGTTTCCCTTTTGTTATCATTGTATCCTCTACCTGTGTGCAAAGATAAAACTAGTTTTGGCAATTTTAGTGGATTTTGTAAAGTCCCTATAATTTTTTAACAACACCCTGGATTTTTGTGAACTATTGAAGGGTGCAAAATATTAAATCTATAAAATCCATTTAATATATAATATATATAGATTTATAGCCTTTTGTTTTAAAAAAAATAAATAAATAATGGTTAGAAATTAATTATGCTAAGAAGTGCTAGCTAAACCTTTTAGGCACTATGTTTGAAAATCCTAATAATTATAAGATATATGAAGCATTACATTGAAACTATGCTAGAAAAGGATGTTAAAATATTTTTTTATACTCACAAATATTACACAAACATAATATTTCTTTTAATTGTTGGTAAACTATAGTTAAGGGAACTCCTCCTTGTATATTTAGTATAAGAAAATTTACAAAATTTATGGATTCACTATCCTTATAGTATTAACTTTATGCATTTCTAATTAAATACAAATGTTGGCCATACCCATCTCCTAATTCTACTAATAGCTATTTAGAAAAAAAATGATTTTAAATACCTAAATTTGGAATTTACAATTTCAATATAGATTTAGCCAAAGAAATAATAATTTTGGTGATATATTATAGTGTTGTTTTCTATAATTTCATATCATGGTGTAACTTTTATCTAAAAAAAATATAGTGTTCTCATTTAAAGGCCAAACTGCAAGACTAACAACCAAACTGCAACAACCTCAAACATACTTTTGATATCAATAATAACCAAATGCAATCACTTTTGACATCAATCACAACCATATTGCAATAGTTACAACCTTGTCTTATGCAACTCTTCTAACCTACTTCTATTGTGTCACCAATATCTTATGTATAGCATATATAATTTATATGCTTTATTCTACATGTTAATATTACTAGAGTTACTATATTTTCATGGGCTAGATAATAATGTGAAAATCTCAAAAAACTTTAACAATAATAGAATACAATGTTGCAATTCATCACCTTATAGTGATTGTTTGTCAGATATTCATAAAAAACACTTGAAATTTTTAATTCTAATTGCTAATGTTCTAAATTTCATATCAATTATGTTCCTTTTTAGAGATAAGTCCTTGGAGGACTCAAACTTGATTTCTAAGATGATTGGTGAAGAAAAAAATCCTCCATTCATATGAGAAAATATTTCAATTCTCTTAAATTATAATGCTAAAGTTTTTGCTTAATATATTCATATTATTTGCTAGATGGAGAGAATATTAGAAAATCATTCAATGCTCTTATATCATTCTTAAGCTATAGATCATAAACACTTTTTTGGTCTCAAAAATTATTTGAACAATATAAATAATTTCCCTTTTATGACCTACTTCTAACTTACAAATGAGATGTTAAGATTGATAGAACTTCAACAAGTGGTTGAATATAAAGGATAAACTAGAAATTATTTTCAAGGAATATATATAATATTTTATAGATTTAAATTTATATGTGTTAGTCTCAACAAATTTTGCATGTATTTTAATTTTACTTCTTTTCAAACATAAAAACAATCATGTAAAAATCCTTCAAATAGTATATGTGCAATGCCCTTTGATAGTATTTCACTAAATTTATTTATTCCCATGTATTATATATTGACCATGAGATTGTTAAAATTGAATAATGGTTAAAAAATTCAGTCTGCTAAAAAGTTTTATCTAAACCTTTCAAGCACCATGTTTGAAAATCCTAATAATTATAAGATATGCAAAGCATTACAATGAAACTATACTAAAAAATGATGATAAAATATTTTTTTATCCTCATAAGTATTACACAAGCATAAGATTTTTGTCGTTGGTAAATTATAGTTATGGGAACTACTCCTTGTATATTTATTATAAGAAAATTTATATAAGTTTTGGGTTCATTTTCCTTAAAGTCTTACCTTTATGCATTGCCAATTAAATACAAATGTTGGCCATACCCATCTCATAATTCTACTATTTGCTATTTTTTTTAAATGATTTTGAATACCTAAAATTGGACATTATAATATCAGTATAGATTGAGCCAAATAAATAATAATTTTGGCAATATATTACAATGTTATTTTCCATAATTTTATATCACTGTGTAACTTCTATCTAAGAAAATGTTAGTGTTGTCATTTAAAATTCAGATTTCAACACTGACAACCAAACTACAACAACCTCAAACATACTTCTGATATTAATGACAATCAAACACAATAAATTTTGACATCAATGATAGCCATACTACAATAGTTACAACCTTGCCTTATGTGCCTCTTCTAAACTACTCTTGTCACCAATATATTATGTATAGCATATATAATTTATATTCTTTGTTCTACATGTTAATATTACTAGAGTTAATATTTTTTTATGGGCTAGGTAATAATGTGAAAATCTCAAAAACCCTTAGCAATAATATATTACAATGTTGCAATTTATCACCTTATAGTTATTGTTTGTCGAGATAAACATGAAAAACACTTAAAAATTTTAAGTCAAATTTTTAATGTTCTAAATTTCATATCAATTGTCTTCCTTTTTAGAGATAAATACGTTCAGTGTTGGTGTAATTAATATTTAATTACACTTGCATAAGTTTACTTAGGCATTATTTAATTCCTAGGTTATAGATTATTATCCTTATCTTGTTGAGCTATCTTTTTGCTCAAGATAAGATTAGGGTTATGCATCTTTACTTTTATGAAGCAAATCATATTTTGTAATTATTTGTACTTCAAATATATCAATTTGCACATCTTTATGCAATCTCTCTACTTTTTTGTTTTTCTCTTTGTGGAAGGTTATTTTCTGGTTTGCATTTCAGATCTCGGTTTCTAACATGGTATAAGAGCCTCGATTTGCAGCCCCTTCTCAGCTTTTTTGGAGGAATACATTACAGAGCTCGTTCGGGGTCCCTCAAGGGTTTCATTTCTTGAGCACATTTATGCATTGTCTTGGATTAGATCGAGGTTTTCCATTGGATTCAAAGCATTGGAAAAAGTCAGAAATGACTTGTATTTCATTCATTTTGGTCACTGTTTGCCAGATCTGCGAGGGTTTCAAGCTCGATGATTTTTTTGAGAGATCTGGGGGTCGCCTAATTTTCTAGGCACTTTGGGTCAAAATAGACCTTGCTGTTGGATTCACAACGCCCAAAAACCCCTATTTTCATATAAAATTTGTCCAGTTTGGGAAAATTCATTTGGAGAGGCAAAAAAAATTTTCCCGAGGGTCGTACAACCCTAAGGCATGCATACCAAGGCATAGACTTCAAAAAAAATTAAAAAATAAAATATTTGGTGAAATTTTTGCGCTGCCCGTATAAAAGGCTAGTGTTATCCTCCTGCCACCAAGCGGCCACCAACCACCCAGTGGCCACCACCTTACACCACCACGCCACCAAATCTCCACCCATCCTCCTCTGCAGTGCCACCATCTGGTTTTCAGCCCCTGTGGGCCCATTCCATAGGTCACACTTCTATTGCAATTGGGTGCTTAATACAAGCTCCTGGCCCCTCATCCGCCAAGCTCGTGGTCACATTAGCACCACAGCACCCACACTTAGCCCCCAGCGCCAGTCATATCGGCATCCAAGGGCTTCGGCCCCAATCCCAGCGCACCAGCCTCTGGTCCTATATGCGACTAGGGGCCAAAATTTTTTAGCCCCTAAGGGCTACAAAGAACCTTATTGGGCAGAATTGGAGCACTTTCAAGGAAACGGGCGTAACTTGTGCATATGGTGTTCTTTTTTTGCAAACGAGATATCGTCAGAAAGCTATTTCAACGCTCTATGCAATGGTCTAGGTATGATTTTTTTTTTTTTACATTTTTATGTCTTTTTTGGCCTCAGAATTCAAATGTTGCTATTTTCACTCTAGGAGACATATCTTTTGACTCGCTTATCCATTTTTCGCCATTCTTGCAGCATTGGAAAGTTGGTTCAGTACTATACACAGATCTGAGGTCTATTTTTATTTTTTGTTTATGCATGTTAGTAATCTCTCCTTTTACAGTCATTAGGTTATTGTAATAAATGAACTGATATAAAGTTCCATCAGGGGGGTTTCTTGCATAATAATCTGATTAGAGTGTGCATGCACTTTGATCTCCATATTCATCTTGATTTGTTGACAGCTCGCATGGGTTATCTAGTTTCCTAGTTTCTTTTGGCCAATTTTTTGCTCTTGCTTGACACATATCAGATTCATCGGTTCACACTTTAGATTGAGAGTTTATGTTTCTTGATCCGCATTGGTTCAGATCCTTCTCAGTTTGAGGGCCATGTTTTTATGGTTAATGTTCAAGAGTCTATATGGTACTCCTTCCCATGGAAGAGTTTTAGTATCATTTTGGCATCAGCATCGAGATACACAGTTTCCAAATCCTGTCATCATTTCATTTACTATTGCTTCACATAATCCAGGGTTGTTCCAGTTTGTGAGTTTTTCAGTGTTCCGTGGCATCAGGTCTGCTATTGCATTATTATGATTCCACATTTGGTTTCTTGTAGATAGAAGTATGTTTCCTTGCTTGTCAAATTTTGGTTCCAATGTTACTCCACAGCGTTCTTCTAGTGATTCTTTGCAGCAGTTCATCTCATTGAGGGGGCATTTTTCCCACTGGTTTTTCTCTCTCTTTGCATTTGTAAATGGGTACCTGATCAGGCCTTTGTTGTCGGGACCCATCTCACATCATTTGCATAATAATCTACTTCTCTCTAAGTTGCACTTATGGGGGGGTGTTGGTGTAATTAATATTTAATTACACTTGCATAAGTTTACTTAGGAATTATTTAATTCCTAGGTTAGAGGTTGTTATCCTTATCTTGCTAAGCTATATTTTTTCTAAAGATAAGATTAGGGTTATACATCTTTTCTTTTATAAATAAAATCATATCTTGTAATTATCTTTACTTTGAATATATCAATTTGCACATCTTTATGCAATCTCTCTGCTTTTTTGTTTTTCTCTTTATGGAAGGTTATTTTCTGGTTTGCATTTCAGATCTTGGTTTCTAACATTCAGGACTCAAACATTATTTCTAAAATGATTGGTGAAGTAAAAATTTCTCCATTCATATTTAAGTGAAGCATATGAGAAAATATTTCAATACTCTTAAATTATAATGCTATTTTTTTCACTTAATATATTCATATTATTTACTAAATGAAGAGAATATTAGAAAATAATTCAATGCTCTTTTATCATCTTAAGCTAGATAGCTCATAAATACTTTTGTGTCTAAGAAATTATTGAATTGTATAAAAAATTTCTCTTTTATGACCTACTTAAGACTTACATATGAGATGTTGGCATTCATAGAACTTCAAAAAGTGGTTAACTCTAAAGGATACACTAAAAAATATTTTCAAGAAATATGCATATAATAGTTTATAGATTTAAATTTATAGGTGTTGGTATCAACAAATTTTGCATGTATTTTAATTTTTTACTTTAAAAAGGAAAAAATTTCAAGCTAAATATTGTAAAAATCCTTCAAATAGTGTATGTACAATGCCCTTTGAAAATGCTTCACTAAATTTCTTAATTCCCATGTATAACATATTGACCATGAGATTGTTTAAAAATGAACAATGGTTAGAAATTCACTATGCTAAGAAATGTTAACTAAACCTTTTGGTGCAAAATGAATTTCAAGAGTCTTATCAGATTGGCAAAATTTTCAGCCAACACAATCTTAATTCAAAAATGGAATTTTTCAATTAATAAACAATTTAAAATTGCATAGGAACAATGGTGGAAAATTTATTTTATTTATAATAAACTTACAAAACAATCATATAAAAAACTTACTACAAAAATATGCAACAACATTACAAACACGTTATGAGAACCATCTTCAAATTGCCACCCTTAATTTCCCAAACTCTCTTCTCTCCTAACCTTTGTTGCCTCCTCTTTTCTTTATCTCTACTTAGTATCTTTGTTTGTTGTGTGGTGTTTTCTCTTCACCTTCTTCTTATGACTTCTCTCCTTCTTCCTTCTACATGGCCTCCAATCTCCTTAATTTTATTATTTATTTTTCATTTCTCTCCAATTTCAATTGTGAAATGATGCCTCTAACATTTTTTTAAACCAGCAAATAAATAACCTCTAGCTTAGCAAAGAAAACAAGGTGAAAATTGTTGTGATCAAACACCTTTTTGGGCTCTCAAATATTTTGTTTCTTCCCATTTTCAAATTCAAATGCCCTAGCTTCTTTATGTAATGGAAATGTGAAACATAAAGGAATAAAATCCAATAATTTAATTGCCACATACTCTATACTATCATGCCAAAATAATTTGATCAAATTAGTGCTTTGGAAGTGTACATTTTAATGCTAGAAGGTGACTTTTGATGTGATTTTTCCCAAAAAGCTTTGTTTTACCTAAAAAGTAGCCAAGATAATCAGTATAACATTATGATGTTTCTACCTCTCCCACCTCAAGCTATTATGGATGTCTACACCCTCTCCCTCCTCTCTTGCCCAAATGGAATTTTGAATAGTTGTTTCTCTGAGGTGTCGCCTCTATCTCCACCTTGGTGTGATTTAGTCATTGACTTCTCTACAAATGTGTGTGTTGTGGGTTCTGCTATAGTGGATGCCCCATCTCCTATTGTAGTTGCTACTGCAGGAGTGTCTAGTGACCCTCATGTGGTGTTGATTATTTGTCCTCTTCCTTCTTTGAAGGGCCCTCTACCTTTTGTTGATGCCATGAAGAATAATAGGCCTAGGGAGGGCTTTGTGCATCCTATTTGGTGTGCAGATGTTGCTCCTATAATTTCTCTTGGTAAGGAAGTGGGTGAAAATATTGATTTCTATTCCAAGACTACTCTTATTTGCATATTCTTTTTCTTGTGGCCTTCCCTCCCTAATTTTCACCTTTGGATCACCAACCATTGGTCTCCTTTGGTTGATGGCTCGATAGAGATTTTTCAACTCTCCCGAGGATGGATAGGCTATTCTAGACTATGGTTTGTGGTTTTGGGATTTGCATACCCTCTCCATGAGGCCTTGGGCTCATTCCTTTAACCCTTTGAAGGAACCCTTAGGTGTGGTGCTTGTTTGGGTAATATTGTCTTATCTTCCCTTGCAGTTCTGGTGTCCTTCTACCTATGAAGGCATTATTAATGCTATTGGTAGATTTTTGAAAGTGGACATGGCTTCCAAGAATTTTACTCATACCTCCTTTTCTAGGATTCTGATGGAGGTTGATTAGTCGAAGACTTTATCTGGTGAGGTCATGTTGTAGGTTAATGGTTGGTCTTGGTATCAAATGGTGGATTACGAGGGTCTTCCTTTTTGTTGCAAATGATGTTTTTTTGTTGGTCACTTGGCCCATGACTACTCTCAAGGCTCCCACCTAGTTTGTTCTTCTACCTAGCAAAAGAACTTAGTCCGTGAACACTTAATAGTGTGCCCTGCTATAGACTTTGTTTCATCTGATGATGATTCAAGGCCTCCTTCCCCAAGGAAAAGTAAGAGTGTTGAGGCTATTTCGACTCCTTTGGTGGATTTTGCAGTGTTGTCTCTAGTCAAATCTATTCCTAATGTGGTATGTGTTGTCTCCCCTAAGGCTCCTTCTACCCTCTTCTTGGAAATAGTTTTAGCTGTAGAGGATTTGTCTTAGGATGCTTCATTTGAAGTTTATTTTGTTCATCTTGTCAGTTATTCTGATGAGGAGTCTCCCCCTTCCAATCAAAATTTCTCATTTCCTATTTCTTATAATTTTCCCTCTAAGGCTTTGTTGGGTTCTGGCTCTACAGCTTAAACATGCTTTCTTTAGTTGTCGGTTATGCTCTTTCTTTTGTTGGTAGCTCCCTATTTGCTACTGTTCTATTTTTAGTTCCTATCTTGTTGTTTTGACTGGTTATTGTGTTTGGCCAATTTTCTTTTCGAGTGGTTTCACTCTATTTTTCTCTTTGAATGGGATCAAGGCCCTTCCCTACTTATCTAATAAAAAACATTATGATGCTTCCCTCCAAAATATTTTTCTCCAATCTTTATAAATTTTTAGAATTTAAAATTTTCATAATACTACCTACAAAGTATTAAAACAATAATCTGGTGAAAATTCAAATATTCTAATTCTGACCACATAAGAGACTTTTTTGATGTTGAGAAATGCTTGAAACCACCAAAACAATCCAAAATAGAAAAGTAAAAATTGAAAAAAAAATTAGACAATGCAGAATCGCCTGTAGACTGGATGTTCCTACATCACCTTTCAAACACCATGTTTGAAAATCCTAATAATTATAAGATATATGAAGCATTGCATTGAAAGTGTACTTAAAGAAAAGACAATAAGAACATTTTTTTTATCCTCACAAATATTACACAAAAATTTTTATTTTCTTTTGTTGTTGGTAAACTATAGTTATGGGAACTGCTGCTTATATTTTGATTATAAGAAAATTAACATAATTTTTGGCTTCACTGACCTTACAGTCTTTTAACTTTATCAATTGAGAATTAAATACAAATGCTGGCCATACCCATCTTCTAATTCTACTAATAGCTATTTTGAAAAAAAAAAGGATTTCGAATACCTAAATCTGGACCTTACAATATCAATATAGATTGAGCCAAAGAAATAATAATTTTGGCGATATATTACAGTGCTATTTTCCATAATTTCATATCACTGTGCTAAGAAAATGTTAGTGTTGTCATTTAAAATTTGATCATGTGCTTCACCTAGGTCCATAAACTGATTCATTTGGGCAGTCCTTTATATACTCAACGAGACAGCTCAAGTCCTCTGAGTCAATAATTTTCAAAATTTTCTTCTGAAAATTTGTACCTTTGGTAGCCAAACGCATTCACACTAAAATAGAAGAGAGACCATTATAATACACAAATAGAAAAACTACTCCACCTTATCCCCTCGAACTAGAAGTCTATCAAAATCTGTCAGCATGGGAATCTCATTCCCATATCTTGCCCCATCAAGGTCTCCTTGATATTTATCAGGAACTGTCGCCGAACCAAACCTGTGGCCAAACATATTATATCTTCTTTCATCAAATTTGACTATGTATTGATGAATTTCCTTTAAAATGTCCTTGCCAAGCACCCACTGCACCACAATCTCTATAACATTGTAACCATACAAAAAAGCTTAGAAAACTCCTACATTATTTGTCTTAGCCGTGAGATGCTTGGAAGCCTTGCAAATTGATCTACCATTATTATCACGGATGATGCAGCCTGTTCCAAAAAGATTCAAATTGTCTTTCAGAGCATGATCAAAGTTCATCTTTATCCAACCTTGTATCGGTGGTTCTCAATTTTTTACGAAAAATTATCAACAAATATCATCTTTCTTGAGAAATAGATATATAATAATATAGATATATAATAATCAAGTGGTACAAACAAACCAAAAAATAAAACCTTTATCACATTCCTTAATTTTTCAATTATGGCTTGCAATAACAAAAAAGCTTCTTGGATTAATAGTCATGCCTTTTTCAACAATTGTTGATTTCATACCAATTATTCTATATGCCAATTCAAACATATTATTCCTCAACATGCATGAGCAACAAACATAAATGAAGAAATTTGTTAAATTACAATCTAACAATAAAAAATATACAAATGCTTTTTAACATACTTGTAACATAATTTTCAAATAAGCTACACTAATATTTATATCACACTGATTAAAACTACATCCTAAGAGACAAAAAAAAATAAAAAAATCATAGTCTCCCTTTGATTATAAAAAATACATATAAGTGCTCACATTAACCCTCAAGCATCAATTTTTTTCTTCAAAGAAACCACAATTTTTTTAATAGTCTCCCTTTGATTATAAAAATACATATAAGTGCTCACAATTAAATACTGCATGATAAATCATTAGCATGCAAGACTTACAAAATAAGTTGCAATACCATATAACATTCAAAAATCCATTACACAAATTATGAATAACATCAACGCATTAAATAACTGCTCTAAATAACCTTTCTTTCTTATTATCAAACAATCGGTCTCTCAACATGACAAAAAGATTCATACCCACAACATTGCAGCTACAACTTTCTATAGTTTTAAATGATTTTATAGCTAAAATGTAGAATCATGTTATCATTAAAATGAGAAGGCTACAAATTTGGAAGACATCTTCTAAACCATGAATTATATATGTGCATGTTGAAATAAAAATTGTAGTTTTCAACTTACACATGTTTAGTTTTAGTTCATGATTTGTAAGATGTCCTCCAACTATTTGAGTTAAATATTGAAAGGTTGAAAAACAAAACAAATATTTTAACTTGTGATTTTGTGTATAAAAGAAATATTAACACAATAAATTAAATATAATTACTATATAAATCTACATAACACAAATTTAGACATCAACTACAACTAAGACTACATTGGTATAGAGAGCATTGAAATCTCATATTCCTATCTAACTTGCGTGAGCTATATATTATATCAAACTTTTACCTATCTCATATCAAATTTTAATTACATATTTTAATTACATACTTTATAACTTTGAAATGATGAATAGTAAAAATTGAGATAGTAGACATGAAGGATAACTATATGATGAAGTAACAAAACCTAAACACATAAATCTCTAAAGCTCTATAATGATGTATTGTACAAAATAAAGATGTCAGATATGAATGATAGATGTATGATGACGTAACAAAAGCTAGATACATAAATCTCATATGAACACATTAAGTGAAAAAGATTGGCAATTTAATATAATAGGATAACCCATTATTCTGCAAATCTTATAAAACTAACACTTGCACCTAAAGGAGGTTCAAGGATTATGCCAATAGAAAACTATATGTATGTTAATCTGTTAGAGTGTATGTGTTTTTGCATGTGGCTGGATTAAACAATTAATAATAAGTGTTAAATAATGGAATGAAATAAACTTAGACAAATCTAGATTTTTTCTCTAAAGAAATTAATTATTATCTGATTATCAAATATTTGCATATTGATTTAAAACTTAAAGCAATACAAATGAACAAGGAAAGTTGCCATCAAATTGACAAAAGACACTGCAAATGGAAATAGAATGTTCTCATCTAGTTGTCAAATCAATATTTATCTAGCTTTTATGTGATAAGTGAGATTTGGAGGCTTCTACCATTAAACAACAGCTGGTTTACCATTAAACAGCAGCTGAAACTTATTTTTTGATGACTTAATAATGATTTACAAATGTGAAACTTATTTCAGACTTGAATCTCACAATATATGTAGCCTATTGACTAATAACCTCTTCAGCGACACACTTTTATATTTTACCTTACCACCATCACATAAATTTGCAATATTTTTTCTTTTTATTTTGGGCGGCCCTACACTAAAGTCCAACGAGTGACAAACTCCAACTCAGCAGGACCAACCAGGGTTATCTTTTGCATATGTTCTCAACACCTTGACATAAGCATAAAGGAAAGTGCTTGGCAACATTCATGTTGACCCATGCTCTCTCATGTCCATTAATTTTTTATTCCCCTAATTTGATAATGGGAAGCTGAGTGCTATCTGATAATTTCAAGAACATTATGCCAATCCAGTGTCAAGCGACTTTTCCTTTAAACGCCACCTGTATTTTGGTATTTTGAAGCTTTATAACTGGCGTGACCAGATGTGAGAATGTTGGCCTATAGTCTATGAAAAGAAAAATCCTGATGTAAATTATGGCGAGACAAATAAGATTTTAAGATAGTAGTCAAGCTATGAAAGAATAAAAGGCAGGTATGGAAAAGACATATCTCGACAATAATGCTGTGATAAGAAAGAAAGTAAAGCAAATTTGACTCTCACTGACATCTTCTCAGGGCGGAATAGCATAGAGTTCCTGCTTTAGGCAATTATGTTTCATAATTGAGAATAAAACACCATTCATCAAAGTTTGTACTTGAAGAAAATTCTCTTCTTCTTGTCTGAAAATCAAAGTAGATGGCATTCTGGTCGTCTATATAACACTCCATAGACCGCTTCTGTAATCAAACTGGGTATTCGTATCTTTTGTCCACCTACAATGGCTGATCAGGACTCCACCAATGTGATTCGTGACCTCGCCAATCCCAACTGGTAATATTTTCATTGCAATTGATAATTAAATTTTCCTACTCTCGTTTCATTTTTTCTATGTCATTTTCTAATCATAGTTACTGAAAATGAAATTACTGATGATTGGTCGTGAATAGTTTTTGAAAGTTCTAAGGAAATCTATGTTACAAGAAGTGGAGTTTTTCCATGTATGTCTGCGTTTCGTTTTTTAATTATTTATTGCTGCGTTTTCCCTGAAAACATGGCCACGTTGTTTCAAAAAGTTTGATCCCAGATAGCCTAAATTTGACGGTCGACCCTGTCAAGCAATTGTTTTATATATATATAGTTTTATATAAAATTTGGTTCTAGGAAAATTCACCGTCAATAATTCACAGCCGGAAAATTCATGGCCACAAAAAATTAACCGCCAAAAATTCATGCAATTATGATGAATTTTCCCACGGTGAATTGTTGGCAGTGAATTTTTATGTAGGTGAATTGCTGGCGGTGAATTTACTATATGCCATAAAATTTGATAATTTATTAAAAACATTATCTTTCCAAGTTCATAATGATATATCAAATTTGATCATTTGATCATTTATCTTTTCAAGTATAATAATCTTTTTATAATAAATGTTTAAATCTTTTTTTACAATAATTTTCATAAAATAACAAATGTAAATGAATAGAAAATTATATTTGTTTCATTAATTTTTGCTGTTACCTATAATTGTTAGGTATAAAAATTTATAAATTGAATACATGCAGATATATTCAGCTATTCATTCTTTTTTATTGTCTCAATTAGATTGTTTAGATTTTTTTTCAAATTTATATACATATTCTTTATAGATATGTATATATCTATGTATATGTTATATAGTTCTCCCATGTTTTTATGGAACAAAATATGTATATGTATAAATATAGATGTTTATTTATACACATATACATTTATAGAGACACAAAAAATACATATATGCACACACCCATATATTCATATTGCTTCATATTTTTATGCATTTTTTTAATTTTGCCTATATAGACATATATCTATAACATATGGAACATGATATGTATATATGTATGCACACATGTATATACATACACATATACATCTATATACACACAAAAAAGCATATATGTATGCACCCATATATTCTTTCACATTTTTATGCATCCTTTTAATATTGCATATATAAACATATGCTTATATTTTCCTTTTTTAACCTATGACTTATTTGCTTATATGTTTTCATATTTATGTATCATATACTTATATTCTATGTACATTCAAACATATGTGTATATATAAAGAGATACATAAATAATTGCATATATTTTGGTCTTCAAGAAGTGGGTGTGGGTGTGTGTTTACTTATACGCATATATGCATATTGTCCACACATACACTTTTGACCATTTTTTTTATTTCCTTATATATATCCATATATGTATAACACACACAAAAGTAGGTTAGTGAAGATAAACCCATTTTAATACATATATCTAAGATTGTGTGTGTGTTTTTTTTATCTTATAAGACATATTAAAAAATACTCACACATATTTATTCATACATGGTTATATTTTATTCATATAGATTTTCATTCATTTACTTTTCTTTTCCTTCTTATTCATCATCCTTTCTTCTTGATGCCAGTCTCTCATTATCCCTTCCTCGTCACTTCCCCCTACCTCCTTTTAAGGTTTTGTAAGAAATACAATCCTTTACACTCCTCTTTTTGGTAATGGATCGCTGATTGTCATTCAAAATATTGATTAAAATACATACATAATTACTTTCAAAAACATTTTTTTATTATATTTAACACATATTTCTCTTTTATTATTTCAAATATATTCATTCTAAATAGTATTATATTTCTAGACTAAACTACATGTATTGAAGGTCTTAATAATATGTTAGTTACGATATGAAAATGATTCTTGTGTGCATCGGCAAATGGCAGGAAAGATCCCAACCAAAGGAGACGCATTGCTGCTTGTCTTGTGAATGTTGTATACCTACTTGAAAAGGACAAGGGAAAGGAAAAGGCCAAGGAATGGTGTGATCTACTTAAATTCCGTAAAGAAGAAAAAGAGATAAAGGATGAGACAGTATTTGGAGCTATTTTCGAGTGGGTTGGAACACCAAAAGGAGGTGGAGGTGCAGAGGAGCCTCCATTAAAAGTTTTTGCCTTCAGAGGTACAATTCGTGACAGAAAATATATTCTGGGAAAGGATTTTCGCCATAATTGGAAAGCAATCATGGCACACCATGGATCCATTAGTAGAGCGGAAATTGGATTAAAGCACTTGCCAACAAATATTGAGAGTTATAAACCTCGGAGCATTTGGATTGTAGGCCACTCTCTGGGAGCTGCCATTGCAACAACTATCATAAGAAAAATGAGGAGGGAAAAACGAGATAAAATAGAAGCACATCTCTTTAATCCTGCGTTTCTTACACCAAGGCTTCCTGAAGTGAAATTCTTTGAGATTATTGGAAGAAATTTATCACTTGTGCGTGATGGGCAGCCTTCTGTTCATTTTCCTGTTTTAGAGGGAGTTTACAATAAGATAGAAGGTGCATGTAAGTGGGCGGCAGTAAGATTAGGATTGAAAGATGACAAAATATTGCTTGACCTGTATGATAAATTTATTGGGGTTAGCAGTTGGATCCCCAACATATATGTGAATAAAGATGATCCCATTTGCAGTTCATACATCCGCTATTTTGAGGTGATGCAGGGTATATATGAGGAAAAAGGCCAACCCCTCCATGAGCGCATGAAGTACCTTTTTTGTTATGAAGTTTCCAAAAAGAGAACACCATGCCACTTGCTTCCCTCTGCTAAGCTATTTGTGAGAGAAAATAGTGATCATAAGCTTTCTCAGTGGTGGTTGAAAAGCCCTGAACTTGAAGGCAAGGAATATATCCCTCCAACTGAAGTCACTCAATGGAAGCCTAATACCACTTAGGTCAATGCAACTCTTCCAAGTACGACCAAATGAGAAGGATATTATCAAGATTATAAATAAGTGTGTTACACATCGATGACTTATAACGCTCTACTAGATGTAGAGTTTAAGACATAATTTAACACTATATAGTATTATATATTATGATATGGTATTGCTCGGTTGTATTTTTGGGTTTTACATTTTCTCCCTTTTACGATGATCGTGGAATGTGATTAAAAATCTAAATTAGAGGATAATTATTTTTATATTCATTAATCATGAAGTAGAGTAGGTATTGATCATTATGTTAAGAATTTTGATTTATAAGTGAAGTTAGGTAGATGGTCTTTCAACGAAATTGCCACACATGATCTTTTTGTTTGATTTCAATAACTTTCTAAAATGTTAATCAAAGTCTCCAATTTCTATGTTTTATTTTATTTTTATAGATAATGAAATTTTTCTTCATATATTTGAGTATAAGATAAAAATCTAACTACATGATAATTTGAAAAGTTCACTTGTAGATATTTTTTCTAAGTTTAATTTAGTTATCTTAAAATATAATTTAAATTAAGTTTAATAATATCAATTCAACTCTTTAATTTATAGATTTATTTATTTCTAAATAATAATTAAAAATAGTGATATAATTAAATATTATTTAGAAATTGTCGACAATGTTTTGAAAAGATAAATGTTTATTAAGATTATTATTTAATTAAAAAAAAAATCAGAAAATGAATTACAATTTTTTAAAACCTTGATTAATATATCTTTGATAGTAGTACAAATTATATATTTGTGTCTCTTTTATTTAGGTTTTAGATCCACTTTGATTATAGTATTACACATGTAGTAATAAACTTATAAATGATATAATAGTTTATGAAATTATGTATGGCATCTCATATCTCAATCTCTTCTATCAGTAATTTCTAGATTTGTATTCTCAAACCTTAGTTCTATTACTTTTTAGCTTCTATTAGATTTGCTAGTGTAGGCTTAGCTAGAGTCACTTTTGCAGTGCAAAACCCTTTAGTTATAAAATTCAAAATTCAAATTCCTCCATCACCAAGTTTTTTGTGTCAACTATTGTGAGATAAATTAGTGTGCATTACATTGATTTGTGTGATTGGTTGTTCTATTTAATTATATTCACTCATTTATTTGAAATCAAGAAGGAATATCATCTAAGAGTTGTTATGAAGCATGCCGATAACTTATATATAGAACATTTTATTAGCCTTCATCTAAAAATGTGGATTCACTCCTTACAATTTTTATATGAGATTTTCTCAAATAGGTTGAAGTGAAGGATTTAATAGAGGAGAGAAGCTAGAAAGGACCAAAATAATTTAGACTCATCAAGATTGATCCCTCATGAAGAGACTCCATGATTTGGACATATGTCTCAACTAGTTCCTTACCCAAAGTTATTGGTTCTTCATTAAAATCCTCAATAGGATAAAGTTGTAATGCCTACCTATTCCTAGCTCTAAGATGTTATATTGTGCATTATACTATATGTATTTTGAGATACTAGATGATCATATTTTGATGTTATTATGATTTATATATGTTATTTGTATGACATTATGTATGTCTTTCTTAATTTATGTATGATGTTGTTCCCCATTCGGATGTTATCTTGTTCTTTAGCTATCATGTACATGTAAAAGGTACACTATATGGAAATTGAGTATATAGGTATAGGGAATTTCTCCACCTAAGTTTGAGTTATTCCATAAATGGTGGTTGAAGATGTCACACTGGGTTGTCCTATTGTTATATCTCATCATACTCGATTTGTGTATGGTATGTATCATGTTTGGCCATATGTTAATTTAAATTTGAATTGGAGACAATTCTAGAGTCTATGTATGTTGTCATTTACCTGTAATGTTTCATTTAATTTAATGGTTTAATTTGATCACTTTTTGCAAATAAAATTAATAAGTTAAAGGATGTCATTTTGTACCTAATGTTTTTTTTTTGCAAAATTGGGACAAACAAGGTTGTAGTTTAATTATATTTGAAATATTTTATGGAAATGGGTTTACCTTTATGTGTTTTAAATATATATTTAAATGTGATGATTAAATATGGTGAATTAGTCATTTTGAGTCAATTACATGGTAAAAAAGAAAAAAAAATGATTTATTTAATTTTTTAAATGTTCCTTGGGTTGGGAATGTATATTTAGATTTAATTTAATTATGTAATTAAATATAGTGCAAATGAATTTTGTTGAATATCTTATTTATTATTTAACTGCATATTGGGGGGAAATAATGGAGAAATATAAATAAAATAAGAAATAAAGAAAGAAATGAAAAGGGAAAATTAGGCATTTTTTATTATTCATTGTCTCTTTTGGAAGAAACTGATTTTCTCCAAAAAACCTCTCCAAACCAGATCTTTCTTTTGGAATTGGGACTGTAATTATGGGTAGATTTGCATGAGATTTTAATAAATGAGATAGGGATTGGAGTCGGATTTCTTTTGGTGTGCTCTTCATCTCTTTCTTGGATTTCTATGAGTTTTTGTTCAAACAAAATTGACGTATTCTTAATTTTCCTTATCCTTTGATGTATGCTTTTGTTTGGATGTCATTCTCACCCTAAAGGCAACATAAGACTTTCCCTTCGATATTTAATTTATTTTATATATTTTTTTTAAATGATCATTTTGGGCATACAACAAATTCATCGCCAACAACTCACCGAAGGAAAATTCACCGCCAGCAACTCATTGAAGGAAAATTCACCCCCAGCAATTCATCATCATAGAAAATTCACTGCCAAGTAAAATTCACCACCAGTAATTCATTGTGGCAGAAAATTAACCATAAAATAAATTAATGTGGTTAATATTCAGTTGTCGTGAATTGCTGGCAGTGAATTTTTCGTGGCGGTGAATTGTTGGTAGTGATTTTTTTGTCGGTGAATTTTTGGTTGTTGTCAATGTATACTTAATGCTTGCATATCCACAGGCTGACCTAAGCCTACTTAGGCATTTATTGTGTAGGCTGATATTTTCCTCATGAGCTAGACTGGAGAGGTGTCTATACACCTCAACACCTCATGCTAGGATATTTATTCTATATATGTTGACCTTTGGTTGTCTAAATATTAGAAAGAAAGTTGGTTTTGATGCAAATTTGTGTCATTGTGCTTGTCAATTATCTCTGTGATTTGGGGGTTCTCACATGGTATCAGAGACTACCAAATAATTTTTCAGGCCATAAGCAAATGCATTGAAGAGCTAGGAACATTTTTTCACCATTTTGGAATTTGGAAACCAATTCCTTTGTTTTCTACATTTTTGGCCTCTATTTTTGTGCTTTGAATCTTCTAATCGCCTATCAAAATGATTGATTGAAGGAGAAGTGATTGATAGAGGGTCAATTTCCTTAACTGAAAGGGGTGAATTGTTTTTTATTGCAGAGGTAGCACCCAAATCTCTCATTCTACCTCATCCTACCCAATCCATCACATGCACCCTACTCAAGTTGATGTTTTTCACTCTACTTGGGCGACGCATCAAGGGGAGGCCAGTTGGAGACGTGAAATCCCTCTATTTCTAACTCTCTATTCACCCTTAAATCACTGGTGAAAGTGTAATAGTAATGATGTGTCTTTAGGGGCACAATTTTTCTGTGTTGAGCTAATTTGATAGTGCATATGCAGCTGTGATTTTTGCAAGTGACCAAGAGATGAGCAGATGTGCAGACCTTTGTGGAGGTTCAGTGAAGATTGAAATCTAATTTCAAACCACATGGAATATCTTTTGTGGTGAGTATGTGTGGTGACAAGAACAATTTCAACTAGAAACAGGGAAACACTGGGTCATTTGGGGTTTCAGTCACTCATTTTTTCCAGCCCATGAGGGCTTAGTTTTTCTCTAAAATTCTTTGTAAATTTCTTTAAAATATTTTTTTTCCTATCCTTTGTAAATGCAAGCTTATTTAGTGTTAAATTGTAAGAAGTGAAAACATAATAGGGCTTTTTAAAGTACTTGTTTTTTCAAACTTTTACAAATTTTGGGTGATTTTGCACTAAATATAAAGTGCCATCTTTCACCTTCTTTTTGTAAGGGCTCAATACATGCACTAAAATAAAGTGCTAAACAAGGGGTAAAATCAAAAGTATTAAAAGGGGGGTATATTAGAGAGAGTTGTGACTAGAATACTCTGAATTTCTTTTCTCAAGTTCCTAAAAAGTTGTTAACCTAATCAAGCATGGAGCCCAATCAGGTGATTAACCCTCTTACACCTTTTAACTACCATGAGTGGAAGTTGCAAGTACAACTTACACTCAAAAATAAAGGTTTGTACAAAGTTACAATGGGTACTAAAAAGGAACCAAATGTTGCCAAGGACAAGGAGAAGTGGTTCAATAAGTGTGACCAAGCCTTTGGATTCTTTTTTTTATGTATTTCAAAAAAGATTTTACTTCATGTGGAAGCATTGAAAACCCCACATGAAGTATGGTCAGCTCTTGAAAAGTTATTTGGGAAAGTTGATGATATTAAAGGCCATGAGCTAGAAAATGAATTAATCAACTTAATTCCAAGTAATTACCCAACAATACAAGAATATTTCATGAAATTTAAGCCACTTTGCCAATAGCTTAAGGAATGTGGAATTGAGAAGAAAGATAATCAACTCATCTTATCAACTCTTTCCAAGTTGGGATCTTCTTATTCTATTTTTGTGTCAACATTCTACTCTACAAAAAGGGATTTGGGTTCTAATTGGTCTATGCCAAATATAGATAACTTTATGGCTGATTTGATCAAAGAACAAGATAAACTCATCCATATGGGGGCCATAGTATCCTACAAGCCACATGCTTTAGTAGTAGAAAGTGTAAAATCTAAAGGATTGACAAACAAAAATGAAGAAAGAAAAGATAAGGAAATACAAAGGGGAAAATCACAAAAGGAGGAAAATACTAAGAAATATGTCAAGTATTCCTTTTGTAAGAAATTGGGGCATAATGAACTTGACTATATGAGGAAACAAATAAATGATCTTACTCAAATCATTGAGGAAAGTAAGATTGTAAATTCTCGATCTTCATCATCTACAGACACTAAAAAGGAAAAAGAGAAGTCAAAAGGACATGTTCACTGAGTGATTGCAAGAACTGTTGTATTGCTGAGCTTGTTTTGTAAAATGTCTGTTATTACTCTCTTTTTGGAGGATAGTTTTTTTCCCGTTGGTTTTTCTATCTTTCTCCACTTTATTTGATCTTTTGCATTGTAAATGAGTACCTTATCAGGCCTTGTTGTTGGGACTCAAATTTCCATTGTTTTTTGTGCCCACCTAAGTTATGCTTAAGGGGGGTGTCAGTGTATACTTAATGCTTGCATGTCCATAGGCTGACCTAAGCCTACTTAGGCATTTATTGTGCAGGTTGATATTTTCCACATGAGCTAGACTGGAGAGGTGTCTATACACCTCAACACCTCATGTTGGGATATTTCTCCTATGCTGGGATATTTATCCTATATATGTTGACCTCTGGTTGTCTAAATATTAGAAACAGAGTTGGTTTTGATGCAAATTCATGTCATTGTGCTTTTCAATTATCTTTGTGATTTGGGGGTTCTCATAGCTGTGAGCTTTCCTAGAGCTGTCATTTTGTGCCCTTACTATGACATAATTTTTCAACTTTTAGGAAATGTGAATTTTATGTTAAAATGTGATTTTATGCATGTTTTCAACCAAAGGGGATATTTATAATTTTCAAATTTAAATATTGAATATCCAAGCATTTAATAATGGAGTTTTTGAAAAAAATTATGATTTTCTCGTAGAAAAATGTGAAAGTTTGAATTATAAAAGTCAAATTGGATAAAATTTAATGTGGGAAAAGATGTATTTTTAATTATTTTGAATTAGAACCAAAGGGTATTCTTATAATTTTGAACTTCAAATTTTCATTTTTCAAGCTTTCTTCAATGGACTTTTTGAAGAATTATATGGCTTTTGTGATAACAATGGTTTAGAAATTTTGAATATTTAAATTGAAATTAAATGAATTAGAATGGGATAGCTTAAGAGTCCTCAAAGAATTTTCAATGTGAATATTATAAATTCATGTTTATTATTTTATATTATTCAGTGTGCATTAATTTTTGTTTCATTCCCAATTGGTTAAATTGGAGCATGAAGATCCTAGGATTGAGGTCTAGGGTTAGGGAGGAGCGGTCCTACATGGTGTCCCAAGTTTAGTTGTGAGCTTGTATACATATTGATTGTAAGGTTTCAATCATGTGGATTTTAAGGAAATTATGTATTTTATTGAGTTACTAATATTAGTTCAACAATATTGTTTCAGTGCTTGTATAGGATCTATATGATTTGATAAGGGGATGCCACACTCTATTTGGTGGTGGATGTCACTTGAGTACTCCCTTTGCATTGTGATGGGAATATGTAATCTACTCCACAAGCTATATATTTGAGCCTTGTGATGACACTCCTTCCTTCTCACTAGATTCCTTGTCCTTCTGATCATTGGGTGTTATACCTAGCATATTCCTATCCTTAGTAATATTGTATTTTTGGTTGAGTGATTTTTTTCATACCTATTTTGTATGTATTATGATTGGTATGAGTGTAAGCCTACCTCCCCTTATTTGGTGTGTGTGTGTGTTTGTGGCTTGTGTGGCTATCTCCTAGTACAAGGGAGTGGACCTTTTTGGTAGAACATGGTTGGGTGGTGTAGAAAACACCATTGAGGTTCTACTTTCTTTGGAGGAGATCTAGGATTGAGATCAAGCTGTTAAAAATATTTGTATTCATTTGTCTACTTTTATATAATATTATAAATGTGCAATCGAAGGAAATCTAATTACTTGCATCTTGTTGTAATGTAATTCTTAGACCTCCTTATTGGATAGATTGTAAATGTGTTAGTGGTACAAATATTATAATTTTTTTTACATGTATTGGTGTTGGTACCAAGAATGCATGTTATCTTGTATGCCTTTCTATCTTTTATTGTAATTGGCTAAAATGAACTTCAAGCATCTCGTTTAGGTTTTAGAATGAATTCAAATTTAGAAAAGATAAAATAAAATATAGAAAACTGGTAAAAGAAAGAATTTGGGTCCATGACTTGAGGGGAAGTTTCAGCTTAAAAAATCCTATAAGAAATACAACGCGTTATTAAAAAATGTGTATGAGTTATGCTTCAAGTACCCAAGCCTAAAAAAAGTGTATCCATTATGCTTTGAGTATGCACTAAAAAGCTCCTACACAATTTATAACATGTGCGATTCATTTATTTAAAAAATTAAATACCTTTTAGAAATACATATGTGTTATAACACATACACATTTGTAATGCATATGAATTTTCTAATGCATATGTGTTATAATAACGCGTATGCATTTTATAACATGTATGTGTTTCTAAAAGGTATTTAATTTTTTAAATTATCAAGCAAATAAAGAACATGTATGCATTTCATAAATTTTGAATTCCCAAACCACATGTTGCCTTGGTTTTAGGCTCGGAAAAGGCTTGGCAACCTGACCCTTAGCCTTTGACCTACAACTACAAAACTAAAGAAGATTCAAGAGAAATGTCCAACTTTGGCAATATAGCTAATGGACATTTTTTTCTGAATTAATCTATGAAATTAATACCCATTATAGAACATGATGTCTAGCTTCTAAATATATAATTTTTGTTAATATTGGATTATGTTTTTTTATTTTTAAATTAATTTCTAAGCAAACCGGTCCATAAACTTGAAATATCAAGCTTTTTTTGTTTTCTAATAACTTTTTTTTGGTTAATTCTTTTGCAAAAAAAATATGACATCAATCTCTAGACAATTCTCTACACAATGAAAAAAATATATGTTTAGTTTAGGTCAAATTATGCTATCCATACACGTTGATTTTTTAAAACAACAATTACGGCTAATAAAAATTCAATATAAAAATATATTTAGAAAAAATTATAAAAAAAATATCTTCATCAATCTTCATGTTGTTACATATCTTTCACCAAAAAGAATTAGAAAAATACTTTTATTGAGGTCAAAAAGTGGTGAACATTCGTACACGTGTGGTATGGTAAAAAAAAGAATTTTAAAAAGTGCTTTTTATGTATGCCTATCAAAATTTAATTTCTATCATTGGGTATGTGAATAAATTACACAAATTTAGAAACTAGATTCAAAATACTAAATTTCATATTACTGACTTCTTTTAAGATTCATTGTGTAAGTGCTTCAAATTTTTAGTCCAAGTGTGACAAATTTTGAAAAACAAAAAAAACACTTCTACTTTTTGAGCTTTTTGTGGACCCAATTTCTTGCGTCAACCCTAACTCTAAGGTCAATTTTGTGTCCTAATGTGAGCTTGGTCATAGGGAGTGTCTCATTTGGAGATTATTTAGGGTCCCTTGAGTGGTTTTATAATGGATGAGTGGTGTGGAACATGGTTTCCTATTCATCCCTCATGGATTGGTTCTTATTTTGGAATCTGTGAAGGTTTTCTAGCTCTTAGGAGTCTTCTCCTTTCTGGGCACATTTGTGAATTGATGATCTAGGATGGTTATGGACTCCAAATTATTTTTTCCATTTTTAGAGTCTAATATTAGTTATATGTGATTGCTGGTAGCTCCTATGGGTTTATCATATATTGGGGATCATACCCTAGCTTGGGTTTGGTGACTGGTAAGTACACTAGCACTATCTTAAAAGTATAACACCAATTTTGGACTATAGTGCTAGTATGGGACTCCAACACCCAACTAGGACTACAATTCTAGACTTGGACACTTGGGCCTAGCTGCTAGTGTCCCACCTAAGCACGTGTATCCTCTAGTTCCATGGTTTCTGTGAGCATCGTAAACCTACAAATAGCCCCTAAACTTCAGCATTCATTGAAATGGGTTAGTTCATACCAAATGAAAACTTATTAGTACTCTTATGAAATACTTAACCATGCTAAAATATGTAATCTAAATAGAACAAAGATAATTAAATGCATGCATATAAAAACATAATTAAAACTTTATTTCATAGTGGATTAGTGCTATTGTGGAAAATAGCCCTTTCCCAACCCTTGATAATGCAAATGATGATGATGGAAAAAATCAAACCTCAAATGAAGAGAGTGACTTTGCATAGGATTTGTGGAGGATTTGAACAATAGAGGAGACCTCTATTTATGGCCAAAAGTGATAAAAGAATGCCAAACATGGAGGATGTGGGATTAAAGATCCATCAATGAGAAGAGGCCACTTGTCAACTTGTGATAGGATGAGGAATGTGCAAGATTTGGGAAATGTGCCCAAAGAGAGGGAGATTTCAAATTTTAATTTGAGAGTTAAATGTTGAGTTTGACTTGTGCAAGGGACATGTAAGAGACATTAATTGATTTGTTGGATGTACATGTCCACTTGATTTTGAATTCAAACTAGAGGGAATATTCCTCAAAGATGCCATGTTGATGGAAAATGTTGATTTTAATAAATCAATAAATTGATTTATTTGTGCGAGTGGGAAAAGCTAGAGGATGTGATGGGTGGTTAGGTTAGTTTAATCAGGGTTAGATTAACTTAATGATGATTAGATGCTTTGACCCCTTTGACTTGAATATTTTGATTTAGTTAAATCAAAAGGGATGGAAGGTGATTTCAGATTTAATTAAATAAAAGGCTTGATTTATTTAATTAAAGGGATGGTGATGTTAAGATCAAGTTGATTTATTTAATTTAAACTGATGACTTTAGGAGATTGATAAATAAACTTGATTTATTTGTTGAATGGATGAATATGACCTAATCGAATGCATTATGCCAATTTTGCGTGTCTACATTTTGCCCCTCTTTGAAGCAATGTACTTTTGTGTTGGTTCAAAGAATAAACTTGCCATGATCAAAATTCAAAAAAATTCTGATTTTTCGGATGCCCCAGCAGAAAGTACACTGGTGCATTGCTCCCTTGAGAGATCAAGCGAAAAGATTCAATTTGAGGGTCGATCTCATGATAAAGAGGTTCAAAATAGATGGTTATTGATGATGATGCAAATGAGATGGTTTTAAGATGCTTAGAATAAAAAATCTATATTATCTTAAACAACTTAAATGATAATATGATGTGATGATGGATGAGATGGATGATGTGATATGCTATGATTATGCAAATGTATGATTTATGCAGATGTTTAGACTAACAGATCTATATTATGATGATGATTATGTATGTGAGATGATATTCATAATACTGATGGTTTGTGGATGCAGGATGGATGCACTAGTGATGATGATTGATTATTCATGACGTGATGTTAGTGCGGAAAAGAAAACATTAGATGATGACAAGAGGACCCAACAAGCCGACTTTATGAGAGATGATGATAGATGATAGATGATGATTTGTTTATCAAGGATTGGGATTTTAAAAGGGCTACTTACCTTATGTTTGATAACACATGTAGATACGATGCATTAAGGTATAAAGAACCATGATAGTGTTGTACGTAGTGTGATGGACTTTGACTCGACAAGCAGATAGGAGTATTCTTGTTCACACTTGACATACGAAAAACTTGCTAGGACGTACCTAACATAGCAAGTATTCGCCAAGTTATATTACAAGAACGTCCAACAAGCACAGCAGAAAAAAGGATAATGATCGTTGCCCCATTCCTATCTCTCTAAATCATTCATCCGGATATCATTGAGAGGTCCTTGGAATGAGCACAATAAGATAAATCAAAAGAAAAGATCAAGTACGCAAACAAGCCAATGTTCTTCATACCTCTAGCCAAAGGGATTTGTTTTGATAGGACAAGAATCCAAAGTGATATCCAAAATGATGCCCATTGTCGGAACAATATATCCTAGGACATGCATTGTATAGGATGATGATGGTTTGATAAGTTGATTGATAGGCTATTGATATAAAGTTGATTGTCATGTTTGCGAGTGATCAAGAGTTTGATTTTGCGTTCAAAAGATTTGTTGTTTTCTTTTGATTTTACGATTGAAGCTTTCTTTTGTTGATTGTTGTGATTGTCTCTATTTGTTTTGCCAAAGGATGAAGGTGATGATTAGTTTATTATGGATGATTCATTATTGCGGGTGCAAGCGAGATGAGACAGATGGATTTTTTCAAATATTTGGATGTTTTTGACATTTTTTGAAATTTTTTGAAGCTGTTTTTGGTATTTTTGGATTTTTCAAATCTTTTGATTTTTGAATTTTGCAATGTTTTTGGATTTTGGTGTTTTTCAAATGTTTTTGTGTTTTTGATGTTTTGAATGTTTTGGATTTTGTGTTTTTGAATGTTTTTGGATTTTTGATGTTTTTGAATGTTTTGGATTTTGATGTCTCGGGGGCTAATCAAAGATTAGCCTTGCCTATGTTTAAGCTCAGAGATGACGTAGTTCGGATTCCATGTTTTTGACATTTTTTGACTTTTATGAATGTTTTTGGATTTTTCAATGTTTTGGATGTTTTTAGATTTTGATGTCTCGGGGGCTGATTAGAGATTAGCCTTGCCTATGTTTAAGCTCAGAGACGACGTAGTTCATATTTCAATTATTTTTGATGTTTTTTCTGATTTTTACTTGTTTTTGGATTTTGATATGTTTTGAATGTTTTTGGATTTTGATGTTTTTTGAATGTTTTTGGATTTTCGCATGATTTTGATGATTTGGATATGGATATGTGTGACGATATCAGTTCTCTGTTTTTGGATATTATTGAAAACCAAGCTAAGGTTGATTGATCAAAGCGATGGATTGATGATGATAACATTGTTGAGGATGCACAACAATGCAAGGATTTGATTGATCAGGATTGATGACGATAACATTGTTGAGGATGCACAACAATGCAAGGATTGATTGATCGGGATTGATGATAATAACATTGTTGAGGACGTATAACAATGCAAGGATAGTGTTTAAGGAACACAATGATCGGGAACGATATCCCAAGATGATGGATTGATTGGATTCGATTGATCAGAATTTTGAAGCTTGATTTGGAACAAAATTGTTTTGAATGGTTTGATGTGACGTTTGAAGTGCAACTTAGATGCAACTGATAGCGATTGTTTGGATTGATGTTTGATGAAAGATGAAAACTAATGAGGAATGTCTTCTCGTCAAAATATGCCATGGGCTAGTGATTTGGATTCTTGATCACAAATGCTTTGACCAATTTGATTTTACATTTTCCAATGTTTGGATCGCCACATAAGTTGGAGGATATAGATCAAAATTTATTCTCGAAGCAAGATGTAAATATCTACCCACAGTGTCTAGCAATGTATGGAATTTCTTGGATGGATGCACAGAAAGGTGCATGGATGGATGGATATGGATTATCTTGTGATAAGATAAGGTGTTTGGATAAAGAATGCTCCTTTGGATAATGCTTCATGGCTCAAATAACATTGGATAAGATAGGATCAATGAAAATGACCCATGTCAAGATGTTTACCATAAGCAAGTGTAAAGTATGCCCCAAACTTTCATCAAGATCAAGATAACTCGGACTATGGATGCAGATGGATGAAAATGGATTCGATAAATGGTTTATGGATGAATGGCTTTATTATGGATGAGATGGATGGAATACTGGATTTATTATGGATGGAATAAGATGCTTTCACCTGAACTGGTGCATATAGATGGTCGATTCTACACATGACGCCTATTTGCTAGGTTTTCATCATGGTCTTGCCCAAAGCATTGCCCATGCTGTTTTCACTAGAGGACAATTTTTTATCTTTACTATTTTCAATCCTTTTCTAATTTTTTTTTGGATTTTCATATTTTTTGATATTTTTTCATTTTCCTAAAAGATTCATGCTGGCCCACCTAGTGGTGTCAATGTAGATGCTTCTGTCATAATGTGCCATCGGTATCCTGCCTGAAGAAGTTGCTTTTCCAAGATATATGCACTTGAATACAAATTTTGAGATTCTTGATCTGCTTCATTGATATCAGAGTTGACTTTGTCTTTTTGTGCACATCGCAATAGAGTGCCTTCTAAATCCTTATGATGAAGGGTCGTAGCCAATACATGGTCAATGTAAGAACTTGATATCATGCATGGAGGCATGGATGGAGTGTGTTTAGGGATAAAAGATGGATTGGTTGACAGCTTGGAATCTTTGACTCTCCAAACATTGGAATATGAGCAATGATGGGTGGATACGGAAGTGTGCATGGGATTAGGACCAACTGCTTGATACACTTTGTACGTCACTTGAAAAGCCCGCTTTTACTTTTGTGGACATCGAATAAGACATCCCTATGAAATAATAAATCATGTTTCAAAATGCAAACAAATTACAAGACAAATTAAGGCATATAAAACATGAAATGAATCCTATCCCATAGTGGATTGGTGCTATTGTGGAAAATAGCCCATTCCTAATCCTTTGCTAAGCTCAATGATAAAATTGATATAACGATATTATGAATATGGAAAAAATTAGCTCTCAATTGAAGAGAGTAACTTTGCATGAATGATTGTGGATTTGTGGACGATTTGAACAATGGAGATGCTCTCTATTTATAAAATAGAATGATAGAAGAATTCCAAACATGGAGGATGTGGGACTAAAGATCCACCAATGAGAAGAGGCCACTTGTCATCACGTGATAGGCTTGTGGATGAGCACATTTTGGTCAATCTACCAAAGAGAGGGAGATTTCAAATTTGAATTTGAGAGTAAATACTGAGTTTGACTTGTGCAAGGGACATGTAAGAGCCATATAAGAGCTCATAAATTCTTTGTTGGATGTACATGTCCACTTTCTTTTGAATTCAAATTTGAGGGAATATTCCTTAAAGATGCCATGTTGATTTTATAAATAAGTAAAATGCTTTATTGGTGCAAGTGGGAAAAGTTAGAGGATGTGATGGGCGGTTAGGTTAGTTTAATCAGGGTTAGACTAACTTAATGATGATTAGATGCTTTGACCCCTTGGACTTGAATATTTTGATTTATTTAAATCAAAAGGGATGGAAGGTGATTTCAGATTTAATTAAATAAAAGGCTTGATTTATTTAATTAAAAGGATGGTGATGTTAAGATCAAGTTGATTTATTTAATTTAAACTAATGACTTTAGGAGATTGATAAATAAACTTGATTTATTTTTTGAATGGATGAATATGACCTAATCGAATGCATTATGCCAATTTTGTGTGTCTACAATTTCCATCCTTTGTTGAGTTTTTTAGTAGTTTCTTAGGGAAACCTTATACATAAGTTGAGTTTTTTGGTCATCTCTTAGGAAAACCTTGTACATGAAAGTTTTCCCCCTTGACCACTAAAGTCTTCTTATATTTTTGTTTCACTAATGAGTTCCATAAATCAACACTTATTGCATATCCTTTCCTTCGGACGAATGTGGTTGTTTGGAGATGACTCATCATTATCCCATTTGGTAGAGGGTTGTCCCTTCTAGTCAGATACTCTTTCATTGAGGTTAGTCTTTTATTTTAGAGTTACCTTTAGTTCTAGTTGAGTGGAGTGGAGGAGAATGTGCCCTCATCCTACCCCTTATTTTGAGAATTTTCAATCTCGTCATCTAGTGGAGTGGTGATAGCGCCTAGCAATTCCATCATTTGTGTGAATTTCCATGTGTTGTTAGAGTTGTAACTTTGTGTTTATGTATGGATTGGATGTTGATTATTTCCTCACCCTTTCCTTGTGTGGTGTTGTGAGAGAACACAATTATGGTTTATTACTTGATCATCGTTCAAGTATCATTACCTCTTGTAGGTTCATCATGGTGGATTTATCCCATGATTATTAAGTCTTTTGATGTTGCCACCTTGCTCGTGCAATTGTGAGTTTATTATTCTTGTAATTTTTCTTATGTTATTATTTATCACATGAAACTTGTATGCACATGTTTTTGTGCAAGTGTTACATGTTGTTGGTGTATATTTGGTGGTGTTGTTGTTTGAAAGAATTTTTTGTCACATGCTACCCTAGGTGTATCAGGTTGGGGCATTACTTTTGGTATCAAAGCCCATGTTAAAACACTGGAATGTCTTGTTGATGATCATTCCCATGTAGTTGTGTGTGTGTTCTTAATTGCTTATTGTTGTAATATATTTTCAAGAATGATTGGTTTATTTTCCTAGTATGGTGTTTTAAGGGGTTAGGTGTACCAACCAATGTTTTGTGTTTGTGGAGGATGGCTCCTAGGCCTTTCTATACTCAACAAGAGACCCTAGTTGATATTATCCTAAGGTTGAGAGTGACAACTCTCTTGTGTCTCTCATTGGGTATAAGAATGTGTAGACCATTGGTGTGTTTGTAGGTTGTGGGTAACATGTGTTTTTATTAATTTTCCCTTGATTTGGTTCTTGAGTTATGTTTAGTTGGAGGCCCTTGATTTTTCCAAGTTCTTTCTTTTTTGAATTTACTTCTTATTGCTTGACTCCTTTTCTTAAGTGGTTGTTGAATGAGCTTGTAATGTCTTGATTTTTTTCTTTGTATCTAGGTGCTACCACAATAGTGGTCTACACTTTCTGGGAGATCTTGAGTTTTACTGAAATCACATATTTTTAGAAAATATAATGATTTAAGCCTTGATAAGTTCCATTTAAAGGATTCCAATTGAAGAGGTTTTTATCAAACCACCTTAAACCAAGCTCCCTTGCATAGAACCCCGCTAATTTTAAGCCATACTTATAACGAGTCTCCTTTACACCTATCAAAATGCTGATAAAAAACCACTTTTGATTTACCTTTTGGGGGATCAAATGAACTCATTTAAAATTTATTTTTTTGTAAGTATGTAGTCCTTATTATAAGCTTCCAAAAAAGTATAATTTTAATTTCATTATTATATTTATTTTTTATTTCTTGTGAATGTAGGTTTTTCACCGAAAATCAAGCTCTTTGTTTTGCACATGTGGAAAAATATCAGATTACCAAAAAAAATTTGAAAAATATGAGTGCACCAGATATTGAAGTTCTTGATCCAACAAAAAAAGAAAAATTTACTTTTGATACATACAAAAAAATTTACCCGTTATACGGTCCACCTATGTCTGAATTGTAATTGGTTTGACTTCGAAACTAGATTAAGGAAAAAATATTCAATAAAACACTATCTAACCAAGTGGAAGCACTAGATATCAAAGTTACAAATCTAAATTCAAAAGAATTAGAATTTTATCCTTCATGGAAAAAAAGTTATATGTTATACGATGAGTGTCACTTTTTAAAAATGTTGTTTTATGAAAAAAGCTAGTTTTTGAGGGAGATGGAAAAAGAAGTACAATCTGATTCCAAAAAAATTGAAAAAAATATATTTAGAATCTATAGAAAAAATGTCACGAAACTCTAGTTTCATCATCTTCAAATTCCTCATGGTTTAGCTACTATAGGTGCTCAAGTGTAAAGATTAAGTTAGAAAAGATTATTTCATTCTCCAGTTTGGCCAAAAATTGTAAACCACTATTGTGGGATCACCCATCCTCATGGTGATTAGTGGTTGTGAAAGACGTATTCTGAGAAAATGAATCACTTTGAACTATTATATTTTATTGAGTATCTTGTGCTCTCATGTAAGTGATGAATTTGTTTGTGAAAGAGATGATAAATGTGATGATATTATGTTTACATGTTTGATAAGGGAAAATAGTAGAAAATTGGTAATGCATCTTTAAAGGAACCTCATTCGATATTCCTTGCTATGATTACAAAATATAATATCTCTCTCTCTCTTTTGGGGTGAATGTAAATAGGTGCCTAAAAATGCATTGTGTCTTGGCTTTCATTTAAGAGCATGTTATGTATGAACTAATTTTGTAGGAACATAAGGTAAATGTTGAATGTGTAGAATAAATCATTTGTGTGAATGACTTAGGTCCCCAAATTACATTCTTCTCCTAGGATTATTGTGGGAAAGTCTAGGTAAGGTGTTAAAGTGCATTAATTAAAAGTTAGAGGAAAGGGGTGTAATGGGCTCATATGCATGGCAATTATAATAAAATTCCTTATAAAGGTAATAAACACATTAGTCAATCTTGTATTGTTAATTTGAAAACTATAATCTCATTCCTATGGTATAGTTTTTAAGATTTATCAACAAGAATGAAGAATACAATTATCAATTAAATGTAAATTTAATCAACCAAATAGACGAATAAAATACGTAGATGTGAGATAGTGAAATTTATTGTGGTTTACCCTTTCCTTTTCTACATATACCATCAATAGAAATCGATTTTATTATTAAATTTCTAGTGATATAAACAATCAACTTGTAGCAAACAACTGCAATGTGCAAAAAAAATACGTGCATAATTTTCATTGCTCAAGTTTCCATAGAACTTACGATAATCTTCCCACTACACCACATGACTTATAGCAACTTCACATAATTGTTTTGATCCCTATGCACACCATGGTGTTAGTTGTTCATAAAACTATGACCCTTCATTTCCGCACAAGAAGAAATTAATAGTTATTGCAAGCAATTTCATAATAATTTTAACTAAGTTACATTGGGGATTAATAATAAATTTCTTCTAAAATATAGGGAATTTTTGCTTCAAGAGTGGTACTCTTGAGCCTTCATATATCTATCATGGGCTACACCCCTAGGCCTCCATCAAGGGGGTGGTTCCATCAGACCTCATAGGGGGGGATCTACCTCACTTGAACTCACCCATTAATTAATTTTGGGGAAACCATGTGTAAGACCCCACTTCGCATGTGAATAATACAATCTTAATTTTGTTATATATATTTCTCCTAAATAGATGCTTAGATATATTTCAGACAATACATAGTGTAATTTCATGACAATGTGCTTGTATTTCATTCTAACATGTTTTATTATCATTGCTATGAAGGTTTTATTATCTTATTTCATCTACCAAGCTAATGTGAGTTACGATTGTTGCTTTTGATTTCATTGATAATGTGCAGAAAAGAAAGGGTGCTAATACAAGAAGGTAGGACCAATAAGAAAAAATTGAAAGACATCCTCTTGTGGTTATGTATTTGATTCCTTATTTCGGATCTTAGAAGGAAATAGAGTTATTGTGTTTATTATTTTGGGTTGAAAGGGTATTTAATGGTGTGTCATGTGAGATGTAAGTTGGGGTTAAGGTTTAGAAACCCTTTTATCCAAGTGTGAAACCCATATGGAACCTTAAGTGGGTCTTTAGAGAAGGTTGTTGGTCAATTTCTTGGGTTGGGATGCATAGATAAACCCCCTAGGGTCTATACCTTGGTGGTAGGGGTCAAATGGGCATGCAATAGGGCTCCAAGGACATGATTTGACTCCTGAAAAGTTCTCATAATGAAGAGTGACGAATTTTGAGGAAATGATGGGGTGAAAAGATTGAGGGGTTGTCCAAGTACATGTACCCTTCTTAAATAAGGAAAATACCATTCATTGATGATGGAGGTACACTCACACCTCCCTATCTAAGGGTTACAATTTTTGAAGACTTATATATAGTTGGGGAGGAAGAAGGAGTGGGGTGTTACCCACTTCTCCTCTTGGAGAACTTTAATGGAGATGGAAGTAAGAATGTGAAGAGGTGAGGAGTCTACCTCTTAGAAAGATAGTGATCAAGATGTCTTGGGTGGGAGAGGAAAGATGGATAAGAAAGCCCAATCCCTTCACCTAAAAGAAAAGAGATAAGCTCTTCCTATTTTCTTCCACCTTTGGTTATTGATTGCAAGATAGTAACATATTGTATGGATCATGGTTGAAGATAGAAAGTAGAGAACTTAGTTGCGTGGGATTTGTTCTATGTTAGTTTTATTCCTTTGTAAGATTGAGAAAAGACTCCATTTATCATCATGGAGCTAAAAGAATTCCTTGCTCGGGGGTATGGTTAGAGCCCATGAGGCTCCATGACACCACTACAGTAGGCTGGAGAGCAAGCCTTGATTTGTAATGTGTCCATTGTATTTCCTTCAATTTGTTTGAAATATGAAACAACTAGTATTTTACATAAAATGAAAAATGGAAAAAGATAGGTATACTTCAATGAATTTTAATTAAATAAGGAAATTGTGCATTCTTATGAAGAAGGAGGAATCTTCTATGGGTCTGTGCTCTAATGCAAAGAAAAATAAAAAGAGAAGAAAACTATGTTTTTAGACCTCAAAACCTCTATGATATTGAGAGAACAAAGAATGGCTAAAATAACATTCTTGCATAACATTATTATAGGACAGTTAGCTGTTATAGAAATGATCTTGTTTAAATGACACTCTGCTCAAATTACCATTGGAATAAGTGGGCCTTGAATGGAACCATGTTTTTTCCTTGCTTTAGAAATAAGTGGGCATAAGTTAAATTGTGGTTATGTTGTAGTAGTAATGCAACTCAAGTTATGGTTGAGAAAATAAAAGAAAAAAAAAAAGAATAAAGGAAACTATGTGCATGACCAACTCCACCCTGTGCATCTAAGTATTCTGCGATAATCAAAGCAACCAAAATAAAATACATACATAAGAGAGAATTTAAATGTTTTTGATAAAAGGAAAAACAGATTTTGAAGGGATCCGGAACCCAATTACAAAAAGAGCAAGGCTACAGAAAAAGACAGCAAACAGCCAACAAAAAAGATCAGCTCCACAATAAGACCAATCAAGATTTACAATTTACACTTTTCTTGTGGGAGCGGAGAATCATATCGAAAGAAGGCTTAGAGGATTTAACTTTTTTTCCTTTAACTGTGATCCAAACTTCTTCCACTTGCGCTACTTTATCATGCCAAACCAGCTCGCGATTTTCTTGAGAATGAAAGCCAACAGCAAGTGAGATAGGAGAATCATCTTGAATCCTTTGCACAGAAGAAGACTTCAAAGAAGATCCGCCAGAGAGGGAAGCCGAAACACTACCATCAGAAGTGGTAGACTTAGACTCAATAGGAGAAGCACTAGCATCCCTACCAGATGAAACAATAGGAGTGGGCATTCCAAGAGCTTCGGAAGCAACCACTTCAGAAAAACTCATATTCTGATCAACTTTCTTCTCAACCATATAATGCTGTTGAGAGGCCCATTTCCACCAAGTAGCTGTCTTAGTTTTTTTCTCTAATCCACAATGTGCAACCGCATGTCCAGTATTGAAGCATCGTCTACATCGAAAGGGAATCCCTTCATAATCCAAAGATTGGACCCAAGAGCCTTTAGAAGATTTAAGAAGGACTTCAGTAGGCAGCCCTTTTGAAACATTTATTTCAACCAAAATGCGAGCATAGGTGGAATGAAGGATGTTAGAAGATTCATCATCCACCATCAAGAAATCACCAAGGGCCTCACCCATGAAGGATGAGAGAATTTAAATGTTATTCTAGTATTTGTTAGAATAAAAAGAAAACTAATGAGAGAGAGAGAGGGGCGACTGTGCGAGAACCCAGAAACATAGTCTGCCCCATGAATGGTCACAGCTATGAGTAATCTCCCAACATAGACCTGGGGTGTTTATAATCCAAGCAAAGCTTTTATTTCATGTTTTGTTATTGTTGGTATGCACTTCAAGCGAAGCAAATGAAAGCAACCTCTTATGCCAACATAGAAAATAACAGTAAGCTAACTCAATATTGACTAATGGACGCTAAGTGTATTGCTCCCATCCAAACTTTTACAGCATTTCCTCCTCATGCATGAGTGTTGCTCATGAGGAATACAAAGACGTTTTTGAACCGGGTCAAACAGATAGAGTCATGGGATGGGTCGCACCCTTCACTCTATACCCATTGTGATTTCCATTAAAAATAATAGAAAAAAAACCAAAAAATGAATTCCAAATGGATTAGCAAATAAAATAAGATATTATTTTGGAGTCTATCATAATAAACAATGCAGAGCAAAAACTCTGTTAACAAAGACCATAAATTCTAAACACGATGCGAGAGATAACAGTGGCCGAGCATAAGAAGGATGAAGCCATCTCTACCTTACCCTTCAGGCTATCCCCTTTCTTTCTCACTCAAAAACATACCATCTGAGCAACTCTACTTCTCGTTTTGCAGGACGATAGAATAGAAGGGATAAATAACACCGTACAGAGAGACAAAAATAAATAAATAAAATAAAATATATATATTCAAAACAACAAAAGTGGGGCGGGGGCCCTAGCTCGGTTGGCTAAGTAATTCTGTTGCGGCTCTGCTGGTCACGAGTTCTAGTCTCCCCCCGTCCCGTGGTACCGGAGGGCGTGTCGCGCCAGCGTCGCCGGTCACGTTAAAAAGTTTATTGCAAAGGCAGTTTAGGGGGTCAAGCCGATTCCTGCAGTCTAAAAATAAAAAATAAAAAAAAAAACAACAAAAGTGGTTGGCCTCTTTGTCTTTGTAACCACATCCCACCTCACTGGCGCAACGAAGCTAGCAAAATTACTTGACCGAAGTTGGTCAAATGTTAATATCATTGGCAATGTTAAACACTATTAAAATTCAGCAGCTCTTAACTAAACTCGCTTCCATAATTAATTTCGAATTAATGCACAGTGTAATTTCCTGCGTGGAATCAGAGAGCCAAGGAGATGATGTATCTCAAACTATAGGACAACAGCATGAACTGTTCAACTCTCTAAAAACCTATTTGTCACGCCATATTCAATTCGCCCAACTACTAAAGTCTAATATCTGCAGAGGCAGTAAATCAGGGTGAATGGTAATTAATAAATGTATAGAGTTGTTTCTATCGAGGGAAATGATAACCTATTAACAACTAGTGGCATAGTTATGAGATAAGACAATCAATAACACGCACTTTCAAGATTTGAAGGGGACTGTGGGAGGTCTTATCCCATGCCTTGGGCTGTGGGTCACCAACTACTAATTGCTGTTAGAATAAATTAATTATTAAGCAGCACGTTTTCCATACACCAGCCAACACAGCCGACTTCAGCTATCTATGCCGCTGCTGCACCTGCACACCATAAATATTACACTGAACTTCTTGCTACAGTTTACATTGTATTAATTACAATTTCATCTATAAATGAAAAGCTCCAGCCTGTATTTCAACAGCGCTCAGTTTTGAGCCAATCTGATCTGTTGTGTGTTTCTTTCATTTTGTGCTTCTCAATTTGTTTTTCATGGTATTAGAGCCAGTGATTTGGCTGGAGACATTACTGGTGATTTAACTGGAGACATCGCTGTTGGAGAAGATGTTGTATTACGTTGACTGAGAGAGGGAGTCTTGAAATTGCAAGCTGCAGGAAGAGCCAAAGCCTGTGTTCTATTGATTTGCAACCCCAGAGCCGCGGCACACATGATTCTCTCGCTCCTTCTCGGTACTCATGTTGTTCAGAATAGGAGCTAGACACTAGTCTGAAGCTACGCTGCAGGAAAGAGACGAAGGGGCGCTTTCAAAGAGGAAAGCAGCGATTGGATCTGCACTGCCCAATGTGAGAGAGGTGTGTTGCTTTGAAGGCAGTGATGCCCCTCACTCAACCACGATTTGATCTGGAAGACAAGAGACAATAGAAAATCATTGAAGGAGGTGTTGATGTTTTAGAAACATTTTTTTTTTTGCTATTGTCTGCTGTGTTGAGAGACGCAGAGATTTTTTTTTGCTAATATTTGTGTTTCAGTGCTATTGTTGCTGTAGGCAAGATTGCTCACTCTTTTTGCAGGTGACAGAAAGGAAGAAGGAAAGTGTGTTTTTAGCAGTGAGCTGGGGTGAGTGAAGTCATTCCTTGATCTGTGAATAGACCGATATGTGTGATTATTCTCTTTACTAAGTTTTGGCTGGTAGTGCTCTTGCAAATTTTTCTTTTGATGGTCAGAGTGCTCCTCGTATTTTTTGACTATGATGATAGCATTATAGTTTGAGTAAGCAATCAATGTCCATTTGAAGAGTTTGGTACTCCCTTGTTCTTGGAAGCGTCCATCTCATCGCTATTCTTGTGGTTGGAGCAATACTTCTCGTGAAAGGTGTTTGTTCTGAGTGTGAAGTGTTGAAGTAAAAGGAGAAACTGTCATATTGTCATTTTTGACAATTCTTGTTGAAGTGAGGAGATTGATAAAACTCTCCTTCATATTTGTAAATCACAAATTTGCAAAAGTCCTTGTTTGTTTGGTAAATAAGAAGGCCAACATCAAGGCATGATAACACAAAATTTTCATTGTGTGTTGGTAGGGGCTTTATTCTTTAAGCCCTCGTGTTTGTGTGCCTTGAGAGTTTATTTTGTTCTTGCTATGGCTGCCTCTGAGATCTCTAATATTGTAGTTAGTGCAAAATTAGATGGTTCTAACTATGCAAGTTGGAAATGTGAGATGGAATTGATTTTATAAATGAAAGGCTTATGGGAGCTAGCAGTAGAAGGCAAACCTCCAGATGAAACTAAGCATGAAAAATGAAATAAAATGGATATGAATGCATAGGCTACCATTTTATGGCAAATTAGTCTAGGGATAAGATCTCATGTTCAAGATCTAAAAAAAACAAAGAAGATATGGGAAACTCTGCATACAATGTATGAAAGAACTAGCAAATTAAAAGTGATGGACATCAAAAGGCAATTAACTTTGTTAAAAATGAAGGGAGGAAATAGCACGAATGACCACATTGCAAAATTGAAAAACTTAAGAAATCAACTTGCAAGAATGAAGGTTGAATATAAAGACTTTGAAATTATAGATTTTTTAATTGAAAGTCTTCTAGATGAGTATCATAATTTCATCTGCACATTAGAGCTTACTGGAGAATTTGAGAATATCACACTAGAAGAAGTGTATGGAGCTTTGTTGAATGAAGAGGAAAGGCTTAAAAATTTCACAGGAGAGTCTAGCAAGAGCTCTCAACCATTTATGGCTAGAGGAAAATATAAGAACTACAATCAAAATAAATCATACCAAAATCAAGGGAATCAACACAAAAAATAATCAAAGGCAATGGAATCAATCAAAGGGATAATCAACAGAGGAAAAGTTTTTTATAGTCTGAATTTTAAAAACCTTTGGCTTGAAGGGGATTCAAAAAATATTATTGAATGTCTTCTAGGTAGGCCCCCCCCTTGTGGACCATAAAGTCTTGGATTGATGATGCTATTTCGACCTTAGCTAAGTTTGATAATATAAAGATATCCCATGCCTATAGAGAAGTCAATGTTGTGGTGGATTTTTTTGTAAATGAAGGGGTTAAAAGTAAAGGACAACGCACATGGTTGAATATCAATGATTTAGGTGTTGATGTCTGAGTCTTATTGAACTATGATGCTTCACATGGGAAAGATGTGTGTCACCTCAATATTGATGATAGAACGGGGTAAGTACATCACTATCATTAGATTGCATGGGGCCGAGCTAATTAGCTTGTCTTGTAAGTTTGCACGGCATGCTTTATGGGTTTAGAGGCTTGGCGAGACCATTTTGCACCAAGATTTCGTCTATGTTTACAATTGCATTACTATGCTTGCTTAAATGGGAGGAGAAAGAAAAAGAGTTGAGCCAGAAAGCTTTGAGATGCACACAAGAAACACTAAAGTGTGGAACAAAGTTAAAAGTGGGGGTTTACTCCCTTTTATGGAGAAACTCCATGGGTCTAATCAGGAAGCTACAGAGTTTTTTGAGAAGAATTGGAACAATTGTAAAATAACCCTCTTTGGTAGGAAAGTTAAGTTTGATGAAAATCTCATCGCTAAAGTGACTGGTATGCCCACAAAAGGACATAATTTTTTCTGGGACAAGAAATTCTATGATGAAGCGGTGGTTAGATTTCCGAAGAAAGACAAGGAAAGATTGAAACTTGTGAAAGTTTCCAATAGTTACTTCAAGGCCGATTCCATTAAAGCTCTCTGGAGAAAAGTTCTTCGCATCATAATGGAGTATATCACCTTGGATGGACGGTTCACTAAGGTCTACAACTACCATTTTTCCTTGCTCAATCATTTTCACTATAATTTCAGGGTTTCTCTCCCCTCCTACTTAGTTTGTTCCTTAAGATATAGTCTGGAAGACCATAAGAAAAACCCTAAAAGATATCCTTTATTACATACTAGTCTAATAAGTTTAATTTTTGAACATTTCCAAAAAATGTCGGTCCTTGCTAACCCAGATGCCTCTTCAGCTTCTGAAGAGGATAATACTAAACCTAGTTGCTCAGGGAATAAAACTAATTTGAGTCTGGTAAGGACGGTTCTAGACCCTCCCATTGTCCAGACTGGTAAGAAAATCCAAGTCCGTAAAAAGGAATCCCCTGTTAAAAACCTTGTTCCTTACTCTAAAGATACTCATGATTATGAGGAACCTGGTGCAAACAACTCTTCCTCTTTTGTCCCGTCGGCAGATAGAGATGATAGAATTGGGTCCCATGGATCCTTTGACCCTACTAAAAATTGCCTCAATCTTGATAGGGAACCTTCAGCTGATTTTCTGGGTATAGCTAGGAATAATGTCGTGGACCACTTCATAATGTCAAAATGGGTCTTTCACGAAATTACTGACCTGAAAATAAAAAATTGGGCCCTCCAGAGGAATTGGAAGATGTGGAAGCTAAGGTTTCCGCATTGTGCAAGAAGGATGAAGAGCGTAATGAGAACATTGCTAGGAAGGAGATCCAGGACAATGCGGGTAAGGACAAAAGGATAGAACTTGACTTTGAAAAAATAAAAAATGTTGTGAAGATAATCACTGAACAGAATAATAGAATGGGAAGACATGATTCTATCATTATCAACGCAATGACTAAAAAACTGGATAAAGCTCAGCAGGGGTCCTTGGTTGTTGATTTAGAAGAATTTAAAGATAAAAACCAGGAAGAGGACATAGGGATCTCGAAGAGAACCAGGGCTAATCTGAAAAGGAAGGCACCCCCTATGCCACAGATGATTCAAACTTTCAAGAAGGGTGTCTAGGATATGCAGGATCTGGAGGCCGAGACTAGGAAAGTTCTGAAGACTCTAGATTAATTGCTACTGGTTTAAAGATACCAAATGTTATAATTGTGGGGAAGAAGGGCATAAAAGTGATCAATTTCCTAGGAAATCACATGCAGGAGATCAAAGAAAATTTGGTCAACGAAGGCAATAAATTTTTTCTCAAGAAGATTGTTATCATAATATAATGATAGCCTCTTTGGCTACTCAAGGAAACCCAAATGACACATGGTATATTGATTCAGGAGCTGGCCAACATATGACTTACAATAAAAACTTCTTCAATTCTTTAGAAGAAACAAAAGGTGCAAGGACATTTCTTGGGGATGATACTTCACATGCAATTGAAGGAATAGGTTCCATTTTAATGAAAGGACATGATGGTAAGAAGTTGGAAGTAACAAATGTGAATCTTGTACCTAAGTTAACAAAAAATCTTCTCAGTGAGCCAAATAACTCAACATGGTTATAAGGTGGAGTTTCATTTAGATAAGTGTCTAATCAAGAACATTAATGATGGATTCAAAATTGTGGCTACAGGAGTTGAGAGTGATGGCATTTACAAATTTTTAGCATCTATTGATAAGAGAGCTTACATTACTACAAGTTCCTCCATAAGTGAGCTGTGGCATCAAAGGTTTGGTCACTTAAACTATCAAAGTTTGTCTATGCTTTCAAAGATGAATATGGTTGATGGACTACCTTGGATAAAGGTAAACACAAATGTCTGTACAGGATGCATGGTTGGAAAACAACATAGGGACAAGTTTGAAATGTCTACCTGGAGGGCAAGTAAATCTCTTGAACTTGTCCATAGTGATTTATGTGGGCCAATGAATCCCGCATCAAAGGGAGGAGCTAGGTATATCTTAACATTTATTGATAATTTTTCAAGGAAGGTTTGGGTCTACTTCCTTAATCAAAAAGATGAAGTGTTTAGTAAATTTAAAATGTTCAAAGCATTTGTGGAAAATAAAAGTGGGAATAGGATCAAGAGAATAAGAATAGATAATGGTGGAGAATATGTCAACAAAAGGTTGTGGAAAATCAAAGTGGGAATAGGATCAAGAGAATAAGAACAGATAATTGTGGAGAATATGTTAACAACAGGTTCAAATCCTTTTGTGAATATCCTGGAATCAAGAGAGAAATGACTAATAGATATACTCCTAAGCAAAATGGTGTTGTTGAAAGGAAAAATAGGACCTTAGTGGAAATGGCTATGTGACTTATAGGTTAGGAAATTAAGTACTAGAAATGTTGCATTTATTATATTTTAAGTTATTTTAAATTATTTTAAATTATGGCTAAAAATTATACAAGTAATTTCTTTTTAAAAAATTAATAATGATTATTAAATTATTCATATATATATAATATGTAAATGATATTCAATATTGGTATTTAGGATGTTATACTCTTTTTGAATAGGTTAAAATGATTAATTAATTAATAAAGTTGTCTATTAGTATGGAATTGGCTCAGGAAAATTATTTTATGTTTCAGAAGAATTCTTTATTAGTAAGTGGGTACTCAGCCTGATATGATTATAATTAAGACTACTATCAATATATTGATGGTGGTTAAACGTTAATTTGTTACCATCCTTAAGAATTATTAGTGGATTATAATAGCAATATCATTAATAAGGATGATAATGTCCTTGATATTTAATTCATGATTAATGAGAAATAATGTTATTTTGGTTTCGCTAGTGAAATAATCCTATCATTATGTAAGGGAGGATTAAATAAAATGATACTACTCATGATTAGATCTCTTTTTAAACCACTTGTAATAGCACAAAATTTAAGTGAAAATTTTACAACTGACTAGAGCACCCAAATGAGAGCATATCAAATTAATTGAATAGACATCAGACTTCATTTAATTTTGTGAATTATCTTCATAAAGATGTATAACTCTTTTCATGTCTAGTGTTACGCCTTAAACACTTAAGAGTATTAAGTAGTTTAATTAATAGTTAAAAAAAAAAAAATTGTTGGTTTTCTACATGAAAATTATAGGCATGACACCATGATGGGAAAAGTGGCCAAAATTTAAACTCCAAAGACTAATCAAGCTCCACATACCAACAATAGTATGCATGTTGGAGGTTATAATTATCATGCCCTAAATTTTGCATGAATGGCAAAAACACAACCATCAAATTTTTTGAACAATGCTATAAAAATGCTAACAATTGTTAACCATGCATGCCCATGTGGTATATTAATAAATAAACCTAATTTATTAACACCCTAACATTTTCTCTCTCCAAAAATCCCCTTGTGGGACCCATACACCACAGATGGCATATGAGTCCCATTTTGTCTATTTTTAGGGTTTTGAGGGGGAAATTGGGTTTTTAGTTCAAATTTCATGAATGTCAGCCTATGGGATCCAATTAACGGGATATTAGACTAATCACCTATATAAATGAGGTCTCAAATCAGTATTTCACATAAGCATTTAGTATATCAAGTCAAGCACTCAAGAGTTAAGCATTCCAAGAATTTACAAGATCATCAAGTGAGCATTCAAGGTCACTTCTAAGGCATTCAAGTGCAGAATTATTCATCAATTGTTGCAACAATTCAAGATCCATCATCAAGTCAAGATCATTAATCATCAAACATTTTGTTGAGCTAGTGTTGTGATGTAGCATTGAAGATCCAAGATTAAGCATTGTTCTACACTCATTTTTGAGGTCTAGATCTACATCCTTCATGGAAATTTCATGTTAGATTGTAGATTGACAAGAAATCATTCAAGGAATCATTGTTCATGTTTCATGTTTCATGTCCTTATTTGATTGTCTCATCATTTGGTTTAACTACCTCAAAGGGGTTTGACCAAGGAAAATCCCCATTTTCTAACAAATCGATAAGTGTTCCTCTCTGCATGTGTGATTGTAGATCTAGGTGTTTTGGAGCTTGAATATCCCTTGAAGATTAGGTTACAAGCTTGGAGAAAGTTGTTTGAGTTGTCCTCACATTTGCAAGGTTGTCACCTTCACAAAAAGTCACCTACAAGTCTAAAATTAGCAATTTCAGATCCAAAAATCAGGTCAAGGAGAAAGAGCATAGATTGAAGAGTAGAATCAAACCCTAATTCTCCAAAAAATTAGGATGGGAATGATGCTCCAAAATTGGCATGAGTCCCACTACAGGCATTTTTTCAAGATTTTTGCAAATTTAGATACCCTTTTTCCAGAACCCTGTTCCTATGTAGAAACCCTGATCTGGGACTGATATGCCTAGATTGGCATATGAGTCCTAATAGGTCAAAATTTTATGTTTTTTAGTGTTTTAGAGCTCATTCTTACCTTCTTCGGGTTTCTAGGTGCACACATTTGATCTTGTAGCTTTTTGTTCCAACTTTCACACTTTTCGAAGTCATTTTTAATGATAGATTACATCATATTAGGGTTAAGTATTTCATCTTGCATTTCATTTGTCTTTCCAAGTCCTAACTTAGTGATGAACCCCTCATTAGTCTCTAATCCGACCCTAGGATACCTTATTGCAAGACCTCTTTCTCCCCCTCCGCATTTGGATTGAGATCTCTAAGGTGTCCTTGAGTGTAGCAAGTGTGAAATAGGAATCCTACCCTTGTGCTATATTCCTCAAAGGTGGGGTGTACTATTTCCATTGTTTCAATGTCAATCCAAAATTCGGAAGAAAACTCACAAGCATCTACTTCATCCACTCTAGGAGAAGACACAAGCTATACAACAAAGATTGATGAGATACACTATCAACAACTACCAAACCCAAAAGAAATGGATAAACTTTATGGAATAGGTTATGAGCTTATGAAACAACTTGGCTATGGTGGAAAAGGATGTGGTGCTAGAGAACAAGGTATATGTGTCCCTATAGAGCCTAACATGTAAGAAACAACTAATGGTCTTGGTTATTGTCCCTCGAAAGAAACAACAAGCCTTCATTCAATATCAACACTCTTACAAAGGATTCTTCTAAGCCAACTTTAACATTAGTGCATCGTGAACTAATAGATCCATTAGTGCTTATGCTGGTTTGACGTAGGATCTTGGATCTTGGGGGCTTGATCACCCCCTTGATCTTTGTCATTTTATACCATCCACATTGGTACACTTAGACCCCTCTTAAATGTCTACTTTAGTGTGAGTTTGAAACAAGTTTGTCCTCTCACTAAAGTGGGGGCTCAATGTAGTGACAGAAAAAAGTATCCCTTTTCCCCACTTAATTTTGGAATAATTGACAAAATGAGCTAAGTGATTCCTTAGTTTAGTGTTGTAATATGTTTTACATATTCACATTAAGTTTTGGGACCTTTTAATTAAAATTTGGCTTCTTTATGCCTTAATTGGTCCTATTTTGCATTCACAAACTTTATTAAATGCATTTTTTGAGGATAATACCGACACTTATCAAATAACCAATCATAATTCAATGTTTGAGGTTATATGTTCCAAATTTGGTGATTTGGGACTCATACGCCACCTTGGGCGAATGGGTCCCACCTAGGTCTTGGGACCTGATTTCAAATTGCACATTGAACAAGACACTTCTTAAAGTTTCGGTCCCATGTTTAAGACACTAGGACTCATATGCCCCAATTGGCATATGAGACTTGCTTTAACTTGGACCTATTTTAAATCAAATTCTTGGTAGAATTTTATTATCCTAGGTCTCATGTTGGCTTGTAGTGTTGCAATTTCAAGAAATTAGGTATAAAAAAGTATAAATACAAGGCTATTTCACTTAGTTTCACCTAGCAATTTTGAGTCAAGCATCCTAAGATTTCACAAGGCCATTATAGAGTATTCAAGAGTATTCAAGAAGGCATTCAAGGGAAGATTTATAGAAGATCATTGTAGCAATCAAGACCATTTCAATTAAAATATTCAAAGGCGTTATCTTTCATCAACAATCATGATCAAGATCTAGACATCCATTGAGGCCACTTCATGCTTGTTTGCATATCTACAAGGTTTCAAACAAGGTTCTATTGTTTCATCTTATGTTTCATGTTTCATTTCATTCATACTTCATTTTTTATTAAGGTTTGATTACCAAAATGGGGTTTGACCAAGGAAAACTCCCATTCCCTAACAAAACAATATTTATTCCCTCTCTTTGTATGTTGCAAGTTTATAGGTTGAAGAAAAAGTGGATTTTAAGCCTTCAAAAGTACCAAAATTGCAAAGTTGTAAAAGTTGCAAAAATTGTCATAAGAAGTTATCAAGGCTCATGAAAAATCAGTTCTAGAGCAAGATATCCAACTTATTTACATGAAACCAGTGGGAAAGTGGTTATTTAATCTATACTTAGAGGATCACATAGTTTTAATTCAAAATTCTGCTCCTGGGACACTTTGCAAAAAAGCGGGACACTTTGCAACTATTTGGGTGTGTGAGTCCTAGTACAACCTTTTTTCTAGATTTCTGCATATTCAAACTAGTCACAAGGAGATTCTAGAGTCTTCAAAGAAACCCTAGATTGGGACCAAATCGCCTAGCTTGGAATATGAGTCCCAGTGCACTTTAAAACAATAGTTTTCAGGCTTTCGGACCTTGTTTTGACCTCTCCATTCTTCCAGGAACCTTTTTGTTCCATTTTTTTTGTCAATTTCATTTAGTGCTTTCAAGTTTCTAAGTTTTAGTGCATTAGAGTTCACATTTCTCCTTTTGAAACTTCATTCTAATGGTGAACCCCCGATTAATCACACCTAAGGAAAACCCCTTGTAGTAGTCGTTCCCTCAATTGAGTCACTTGGTTGAGGAATTTTGTTTTCCTAATGAACTAAGAGTGAAATAGGTCCAAAGTTGTCCATCTACTAAAAGGTGGACACCCTATTTCCTTTTGGTTCACTTGGATATATCTACTTGTATATTTTCATGATATATCATATACTCTTTTTATACATTCATATATATGCATGCGCGCACACACACACATGTAGGTAGGTAGGTAGAGGTAAACCCATTATAATACATATATCTAAGATGGGATCCACAACATATATGTGAATAGAAATGATCCCAGTTTTTGTGCATACATCTGCTATTTTGATGTGATGTATGGTATATATGAGAAAAAAATCCAACCCCTCCATGAGCTCATGAAGTACTTGTTTCATAATGAAGTTGCCAAAAATAGAAAACCATGGCACTTGCTTCCCTTTGCTAAGATATTTGTGAGAGAAAAGTTACAAATCACAATCTTTCTTAGTAGTGGTTGAGAAGCCTTGAACTTGACTTGGTAAGGAATATATCCCTCCAATTGAAGTCACTCAATGAAAGCTAAATACCATGGAAAACCAATGCAACCAAGAAGAATATGATCAGGAGTCTAAATAATTGTGTTGCACATCTATGAATTATAATGCTCTACTAGATGTAGAGTTAAGACATATAATTTAACACTATATAGTATTATATATTATGATATGGTAAATTGCTTTGTTGTATTTTTGGATTTTATATTTTCTCCCTTTTACGATGATCATGGAATGTGATTAAAAATCTAAATCATAATTTTTATAGGATAATTATTTTTATATTCATTAACCATGAAGTAGAGTATATATTGATCATTATGTTAAGAATTTTGATATATGTGAAGTTAGGTAGATGGCCTTTCAATGAAATTTCCCACACATGGTCTTTTAGATTGATTACAATAGGTTTCTAAAATGTTAATCAAAGTCTCCAATTTCTCTGTTTTATTTCCTTTCATGGATAGTGAAAGAACTTTGTCTTCATATATTTGAATATAGGATAAAAATCTAACTACATAATAATTTCTAAATTGCATTGTAGATATTTTTATAAGTTTAATTTAGTTTTTTCAAAGTAGAATTTAAATTAAGCTTAAAAATTGTAGAGAATGTTTGAAAAAATAAAATTTTGTTAAGGTTATTGTTTAGTTAAATAAAAAATCTAAAAATGAATCACAATTTTTTAAAACCTTAATTAATATGTGTTTTATAATAGTAAAAATTATATATTTATGTCCCTTTTATTTATGTTTTAGATTCACTTTGATTATAGTATTACACATTTAGTAATAAAAATATAAATGGTATAATAGTTTATGAAATTATGCTTAACATCCCATATGCCAATCCCCTTTATCACCAATCTTTAGATAAATGTATTCTTAACCCTTAAATCCATTATTTTACACCTTAGAATAAATTTGCGACTGTAGGCTTAACCAAAGTGACTTTTGTGGGTGTAGAAACCTTTATTTATTAAATTTAAAATTCAAATTCCTACATCAACAAAATTTCCATGCCAACTATTGTGAGATAAATTAGGTTGCATTTTATTGATTTGTGTGATTGGTTGTTTCATTTAAGAATATTCACTCATTAATTTAAAATCAAGACTGAATATCATCTGGGATTTATTATGAAGCATGTTGACAATTTATATATACAACATTTTATTAGCTATCATCCAAAACTATGGGTTTATGCCTTTCAATTTTTATATGGGATTTTCACAAATAGGTTGAAGTGAAGGAATGAATAGAGGATAGAAGCTAGAAAGGATCAATATAATTTGGACTTACAAAGATCAATCTATCATTAAGAGAATCCATGATTTGCACATATGTCTCAGCTAGTTCCTTACCCCAAGTGATTGATTCTTCATTCAAATCCTCAATAGGAGCAAGGTGTATTTCCTAACTATTCCTAGCCTTGAGATGTTTGATTCTTCATTCAAATCCTCAATAAGAGCAAGGTGTATTGCCTAACTATTCCTAGCCTTGAGATGTTATATTGTGCATTGTACTATATGTATTTTTAGATATTGGACATGATCAAAAAATTTATGCTATTATGACTTATATATGTTGGTTATATGATATTATGGATGTCTTTCTTAACTAATGAATGATGGTATACCCCATAGAGACATTATCTTTTGATTCAACTATCATGTACATATAACAAGAGACTTAATGTGTAAATTAAGTAGAAAGGTACATGTAATTTTTCTATCGGAATTGGCAGGTCTGAGTTATTCTCCAAATGGTGGTTAATTTGAAGATGTCACATTGGGTTGTCTTATTGTTATACCTAATCATACTCAATTTGAGTATGGTAGATATCATGTTTGAATTTATGTTAACTCAAATATGAATTTGAGGTGATTCTAGAGTATATGTATGTTGTGAATTACCAATAATGTTTGATTTAATTTATTGGTTTAATTTCATCAGATTGTGTAAATAAAATTGATGAGTTAAAAGATGTCATTCTCTCCCTAATGTTTTATTTTTAAAAATTTGGGAAAAGAATGATAGGTTAATTATGTTTGAAATAATTTATAAAAATGGGGTTACCTTTATGTGGTTTAAACATATATTTAAATGTGGTTAATAAATATGGTGAATTAGACATTTTGACCCAATTGCATGGATTTTTTTTTTTAAATGATTTATTTAATTTTGAAAAGGTCCCTTCCATTGGGAATTCATATATAGATTCAATTTAATTATCTAATTAAATATAGTGCAAATGAATTTTTTTGAAGGTTTTATTTATTGTTTAATTGCATATTGTCGAAAAATAATGAATAATTATAAATAAAATAAGAAATAAAGAAATAAAAGTAAGGGAAAACTTAGAATAAAAGAAATAGAGAAGGCATTTTTTTACTATTCATTGTGTTTTTGGGAAGAAATTGGTTTTCTCCAAAACCCTCTTCCAATCAACTTTTTTTTTTTAAATTGAGAACTTGCAATTATGGATGGATTTGTATGGGATTTAAGGAAATGAGATAGTAATTGGAGTGGGATTGATTTTGGTGTTCTTTCCATCTCTTTCTTGGATTTTTGTGATTTTTGAGTGTTTGTTTGTGCAAACATACTTCAGGTATTCTTCTTTTTCCTCCTCCTTTGATTTACACTTTTGTATTTAGATGTCATTCTCACCATTAAGGCAACATATGACTTCCCCTTCTACATTTAAATTCAAGCAAACATGTAGATTTAATTTATTTTATTTTTGAAAATGCCCATTTTATGCCCTTACTATGGCACATTTTTTTCAAAATTTAGGAAATGTGAATTTTCTATTTTTAATTATAAAAGTAGGGAAAGGGATGACATCCAAAAAGTTTCAATATATCAAAAGAATATTAAGGAAACAACAAAATGGAACACATGCCCAAAGAAATAGCTAAGGGAACACAAGCCTAGAAGAAATAACACAACAACAAAAAATAAAGAGACCAGAAAACAACACACAAGAACCAACTAACAAATCAAGTCCTAGTCATCTAGGAATGCATCAAGGGAGATTTCCTATTCCTCTGTACCATTTTGTTTAGCAACATTGTTAACTTGCATAGTCTCCTCCGCATTAACATTATACCACTTCTTTTTCTATTTGTTAATCTTTGAACAATTAGAGGTAGTACTCGTAATAGCATTTTCCATGTGCCATGAGTCAACTTTATTATCTTAGGAAGGGAATTTCCCATATGAGTGCACATGTCATTAACATTGTTAGGGACCAAATTTTCAATCTCGAACACTTGGTTATGCAAATTATTTATGACTTCCTTATCGATATCATTAGTATTGTGTGCAAGGTTATAAGGAGGGAAAGTATCCTCCCTTTCATTAGTGTTGTCCATAGGGGTTGGGGAAGGAGGGTTAGAATAATTCTACATCTCAAGGCCACCTCAAAATAACAGTCATAGCCCAAATCGACCTCATCATGTCATCCTCCACATCAACCTATTCCTCATTAGGTTAATTTTCCTACATCTCATCTGAATCATGGTCTAAGTCATCCTCCTCTAGTCCCTTCTTAGATTGAGGGAGGAACTCCACTTCATTTGACTCATCGTATGTAGTCATCTCCTAAACCTATACTCCTTTGTAAGTGTTAGGGTTAGCCATGTAGAGGGATTTAGCAAGTCTAGTAGACCTATTCCCACCCAACCCTTTGATGCCAATGAAAGTGGTCTCCATAGCTGAAATTTCCAACCCCTTAGCATCAAAATTTTCTATATCCTCACCATCATCCAGGTTGGGGATTTTAGCCTTCTTGGCAGATTTGCCATGTTGTTTGTCTTTCATACTAAGGGGCTCTTTTCTTTTCTTTTCAAGTGAGGTTTTAAGAAGCTCAAGTTGGAGGGTAGGGATCACAATAGGGCCCTTACCTATAGGGCTTGGACCCACCTTGTCAAAAGAACAAGGTTTGGGTTTAGTAGGGGCAAGGGGGACCCAAAGGGTTTGTTGTTAATAAGCTTCCTTTTGACACCAAAAAGAACCTTAGGATTATAAAAAAGTATGTTTTTATACATATTTGCAACCAAAGGGTATATTTTGAATTTTCAAGCATTCAATAGGAGATTTTGAAGAATTTTATGGTTTTCTTGCTAAAGATAAATGTGAAAGTTTGAATTTTAAAAATGTGTTTGGATGAAATTTAAAGTGTGAAAAGAAGTATTCTTAATTATTTTTTAATTAGAACCAAAGGATATTCTTAGAATTTTGAAATTCAAATTTTAAATTTTCAAGATTTTTCAATAGAATTTTTGAAGAATTGTATGGTTTCTATGATAAAAATATAATAAAAATTTTGAATGTTAAAATTGAAATTAAATGAATTAGAATAGTCATAAACAATTTCCCTTTTATGACCTACTTCTAACTTACATATAAGATGTTAACATTGATTGAACTTACAAATAGTCATATGAGACTTACTTCTAACTTACAAATGCTGGCCATACCTGTCTACTAATTCTACTAATAGCTATTTTGAAAACAAACAAAAAAAGGATTTCGAATACCTAAATCTGGACCTTACAATATCAATATAGATTGAGGCAAAAAAATAATTTTGGCGATATATTACAGAGCTATTTTCCATAATTTCATATCACTGTGCAACTTCTATGTAAAAAAATGTTAGTGTTGTCATTTAAAATTTGATCATGTGCTTCACCTAAGTCCATAAACTGATTCATTTGGGCAGTCCTTTATATACTCTACGAGACAGCTCAAGTCCTCTGAGTCCATAATTCCCTAGATTTTCTTCAGAAACTTTGTACCTTTCGTAACCAAACGCCTTCACACTAAAATGGAAGAGAGACCATAAGGATACACAAATAGAAACCACTCCACCTTATCCCGTCGAACTAGAAGTCTATCAAAATCTGCCGGCATGGGAATCCCATTCCCATAGTCTCCTTTATATTTACCAAGAACTGTCGCCGAACCAAACCTGTGGCCAAACACATTATATCTTCTTTCATCAAAATTGACTATGTATTGAAGAATTTCCTTTAAAACGTCCTCGCCAAGCACCCACTGCACCACAATCTCTATAACATTGTAACCATAACAAAAAGGCTTACAATTCTACTAAATTATTTGTCTCAGCTGTGAGACGCTTGGAAGCCTTGCAAATTGATCTATCATTATTAACATGGATGATGTGCACCCTGTTCCAAAAGGCCTCGAATTGTCTCTCAAAGCATCATCAAAGTTCATCTTTACCCAACCTTGCATAGGTGGTTCTCACTTTTTTATTAAAAATTGATTCATAAATCTCAACATCTTACATATTAATCATCCATGAAAAATAGATATATAAAAATCAAGTGATAGAAACAAACAAAAAAATAAAACCTTCATCACATTCCTCAATTTTTAATTGTGGCTCACAATAACAAAAAAAAACTTCTAGGAATAATAGTCATGCTTTTTTTTTTGTCTTCATATCAATTAACTTCTATATGCCAATTCAAACATATTATTCCTCAATATGCATAAGCAACAAACATAAATAAAGAAATTTGTTAAACTACAATCTAACAATAAAAAATATATAAATGCTTGTTAACATACATGTAGCATAATTTCCAAATAAGCTACACTAATATTTACATCATACTGATTGAAACTAAATCCTAAGAGATAAAAAAAAATAGCCTTGTTTTGATTATAAAAATACATATAAGTGCTCACACTAACCCTGAAGCATCATATTTTTTGCTTCAAATAAATCACAACTTCAAACTTAAAAAATTTCAAAAATATTGACAATTAAATACTACAAGATAAATAATTAGCATGCAAGTATTGCAAAATAAGTTGGAATATCATATAACATTCAAAAATTCATTACACGAATCATACTATTTTATTATGAATAACATCAAAATCATTAAATAATTGCTCTTAATAACCTTTCTTTTTTATCAACAAATAATCACCATCTCAACATGATAAAAAGATTCATACCCACAACATTGCAGCTACAATAAAATTGCTTTTACTTTGTATAATTGTAAATGATTGTATATCTAAAATGTAGATTCATGTTATCATTCAAATAAGAATGCCATAAATTTGGAAGACATTTTCTAAACCATTAATTATATATGTGCATGTTGAAATAAAAATTGTAATTTTCAACTTACACATGTTTAGTTTATGATCTGTAAGATGTCATTCAATTGTTTGAACTAAATATTGACAAGTTGAAAAATAAAATGATTATCTCAACTTATGATTTTTTGTATAAAGGAAATATTAACACAAAAATTAAATGTAGTAATTACTATATAAATCTACATAACAAAAATTTAGGCATCAACTATAATTGAGGGTACATTGATATAGAGGGCATTGAAATCTCATATTCCTATCTAACATGTGTGAGTTATAAATTATATTAAAATTTTACCTATTACATATCAAATTTTAACTACTTACTTTATAACTCTGAAATGATAAATAGTAAAAATTGAGATGGTAGACGTAAATGATAACTATATGATAAAGTAAGAAAACCTAAACACATAAATCTACTAAATGCTATAATAATGTATTGTATAAAATAAAATACTAGATATGAATGATAGATGTAGGATGAAGTAACAAAACCTAGATATATATGAACACATTAAGTGAAAAAATTGGCAATTTAAAGTAATAGGATAACCCATTATTGTGCAAATCTTATAAAACTAGAACTTGCACCTAAAGGACATGGGAGGTGTGTATTCTTTTCAATGATTGTATAGCTAAAATGTAGATTCATGTTATCATTTGAATAAGAAGGCTACAAATTTGGAAGCCATCTTCTAAATCATGAACTATATATGTGCATATTGAAATAAAAAATTGTATTTTTCAACTTACACATGTTTAGTTCATGATTTGTAAGATCTCATCCAACTGTTTGAACTAAATATTGACAGGTTGAAAAACAAAATGAATATCTCAACTTGTGATTGTGTGTATAAAGGAAATATTAACACAACGAATTAAATGTGATAATCACTATATAAATCTACATAACATATATTTAGACATTAACAATAATTGAGACTACATTGATATAGAGGGCATTGAAATCCCATATTCCTATCTAACATGCATGAGCTATAAATTATATCAAAATTTTACCTATCTCATATCAAATTTTAATTACTTTATAACTTTGAAATGATGAATAGTAATAATTGAGATGGTAGACATGAATGATAACCATATGATGAAGTAACAAAACCTAAACACATAAATCTATAAAAATCTATAATGATGTATTGTAAAAAATAAAGATACCACATATGAATGATAGATATATGATGAAGTAACAAAACCTAGATACATAAATCTCATATGAACACATTAAGTGAAAAAAATGACAATTTAAAGTAATAGGATAACCATTATTGTGCAAATCTTATTAAACTAGCACTTGCACCTAAAGGAGGTTCAAGGATTACACCGATAGAAAACTATGTGTATGTTAATATGTTAGAGAGTATGTGTTTGTGAATGGATACACTACAAATTCTAGTTGCATGTGGCTGGATTAAATAATTAATAATAAGTGCTAATTAATGGAATGAAATAAACTTAGACAAATCTAGATTTTTTCCTTAAAGAAATTAACTATTATCTGATTATGAAATATTTACAAGTTGGTGACATGGCTTTCCAGCTATCTTGTTTAATTAATCTTCCCTGCCACTATTTCCTCTTCTCAACCAACGAATTTACTTCTTCTCTCTTCCTGCTTCTATCTTCTTCTACATTCTTCTTATTGTATCTAGACTCTTCTTTCCTCAAGATGTATTCTGGAAGCTTCTTGTAAAAAGTTTTATTTTGTAAAAAGAAATGTGATACTCTATTTTTGAAATGAAAGAAAATGGTAGTTACTCTGTTTTGATGAATGTGAGAGAAGAAGAGAGCACGGCAACTCTATTTTGGCAAAAGATATTAATAAATTTTGCTTATGATATATTTGTTTCTCTATTAATGTTCTATTACTTTTCTCTCTTTCTCTATTTTTCCATTCGCTATTAGATTGTTCTCTGCCTCTGCCAACAAACTGGTATCAGAGCCATCCAATATTTTAGTAAGTTGTAAAGAACTGGTTCCACTGTGCAAGTGCATGCTTAGGCATACAGGGTATAAATAATTTCATAATTTCTTTGAAGGGCCGATATAATTTCTTAGGATGTATCTTGTAGTTGTTGGAGAAGTGTTTTGCAAGAAGCAAACAACATTGAAGCCTTTAAAAAAGATAGTCTAGAGCCAAGAAAGGGTACGTTTGGGCTAGGAATGTGAATTTTTTTGAGGAGTAGATAAATCTGCTAGACATATTGAAGGTTGTAGCCATCACCCATAAACCAAGGGTTTGCAAGATTGAAGAGATTTGAAAAGAAAACAAAGAAGGAAAAATTTTATTCTGGAAAAATCATGGTAGGAACAAGTGGAAGTATTGCACAACCATTGATTCCAATCTTTAATGGAAAAAATTATGACTATTGGAGCATAAAAATGAAAACCCTATTTTGCTCCCAGGATGTTTGGGATTTGGTTGAAAATGGGTTTCCTGAACCAGCAGACCAACAAGCATATCAGGCACTTTCACAAGCTGAGAAGGATTTGTTGAAAGAAAACAAAAAGGATGCTAAAGCATCGTTTATCATTCAACAGGCAATGGAGGAATCAATCTTTCCAAAAGTTGCAGCTGCCATAAGATCAAAACAGGCATGGGAAATTTTGTAAATAACTTACCAAGGGATAGACAAGGTGAGAATAGCAAAATTACAAATTATTAGAAGGGATTTCAAAAATCTAGAAATGAAGGATACAGATTCAATAGATTCATTCTTCACTCATGCAATGGCAATAGTAAACTAGCTTAGATCCTATGGAGAAACATTGGAGATCAAAAGATTGTAGAGAAATTACTTAAAAACTTACCTACAAATTTTGATCTAGTTGTAATAGTCATTCAGGAGGCCAAAGATCTTACCCGGCTATCAGTAGATGAATTAATGGGATCACTTTATTACATGAGAAAATATTAAATCGATCAGGAACATCATAATTGGAAAATGCATTCAAGACCCAACTTTCATTTGTCAAAACAAGAGAGAGATCAAATTACAGCAGAGGTAGAGGACGTCTTACACCAAGAGGAGGAAGAGAAAATACACAATTTGAGAGTAGAAGACTAGCATCAAGTCTACATGCTCATTCTACACTAACAAGAGGAAGGGAGAGCAGCCATTCTCACAGCCATCATCAAGAAGAAAGGTATGATAAATCCAACATCCAATGCCATTATTGCAATAAATTTGGGCATTTTGCATTTGAATGTAGAAAAAGACAATATGACATGAATAAGCAAAAGGCATATTTTACAAATGAAAACCAGCCCAACACTAGTGAACAAAACACCATATTGATAACATGCAATGTAGCATAAGAGAGCTCCAAAGAAGTATGGTTCTTAGATAGTGGTTGTAGTAATCACATGAGTGGGAGTAAGGAAATGTTTGCAACAATGGATGATTCAATAAAATCATAAGGAAAATTGGGGAATGATCAACGAGTTTCAGTCATGGGTAAAGGGTCAATTAACATAAAAAACTAAGCAAGGTGAGGAGAAGCATATTTCTGATGTATACTATGTTCCTGGATTGCAACAAAATCTCATAAGCATTGGAAAACTAGTGCAAAAAGGATATAGAATATACTTTGAAAATGGTGAATGTGTGATTCTATACAAGAAACCAAGCAATAGGCTGATTGCACAAGTTGAGATGACAAAAAAAGGAGGTTTCCACTTAGAATCCAAAGTGAACTATTCTTAGAGCCACAAGGATTGCAAAAGGTTGTTGAATTAGCTTTTAAATCTTCAGACAAAAATGAATCTTGGCCATGGCATTTAAGACTTGGGCATTTAAACTTCAAAGGATTACATTTGTTATACAAGAAAAGAATGGTATATGGATTGCCACCAATAGAACCACTTAAGATAGCATGTGAGCGTTGCATATTGGCAAAGCAACATAGGAAAGCATTTCTAGTTGGAGAGTCTTATAGGTAAAAACATCCACTTGAGATAGTGCATTTAGACCTTTGTGGACCTATGCAAACACCATCCATAAGTGGAAAACTCTATTTCTTGATATTTATTGATGATTTTAGTAGAAAATCATGGGTTTATTTCTTGAAATACAAATCAGATGCATTTGTTGTTTTTAAGGAGTTTAAGGAAAAAGTTGAGAAAGAAAGTGGATACCATATCAAAACATTGAGAACCGATCAAGGAGGTGAGTACATATCAAATGATTTTTAGAATTTTTGCAAAGAAAATGGCATAAGAAAACAATTTACAGCAAGGTGTACAATCCTCAACAAAATGGAGTAGTCGAGAGAAAGAATAGAACTATCATGGAAATGGCACAAAGTATGATAAAAGAAAAACATCTACCAAATGAATATTGGGCTGAAGCGGTTGCATGTTCGGTATACATATTAAATAGATGTCCAATAAAGGCAGTGATAAATAAAACACCAGAAGAAGCTTGGAGCAAAAGGAAGCATAGCATAGCATATTTGAGAGTCTTTGGATGTGTAGCATACTCATTGATACCTCAAGAGTTGAGAAAGAAACTAGATGATAGAGGAGAGACATATATATTTGTGGGATATAGTGAAAAATCCAAGGCATATAAGCTATACAATCCTACCACAAAGAAGCTGATAATAAGCTGTGATGTTGAATTTGATGAAGAAGAAGCATGGGATGGCAGCATAGACAAAACAACTACAGTTGTAGTTAGTGTTCCACAGGAGAATGAAGAAAATAAAACTCAAGTTGTGAATCCTACTACACAAGCAAATGTTCCCACAACACCTTCTAGGGCACCTACCACTCCAATCCAACTACCCCAACAAGTAATAACAAAAATGAGTCCTCTAATCCAACACTTGCATCACTAAGATCAAGGTCTATAAACACTTCAAAGAAGACACAAAGTCTAAGGGAGATATATGATGAAATATAAGAGGCTAAAAATTATGATTTATGCTCTAATTTTTCATTTTTAGCACAAGCTGATCCAATTTATTTTGAAGATGCAATTAAGGATGACAATTGCATTGCAGCGATGGGTGATGGAATTCAATCAATTGAAAAGAATCAAATTTGGGATCTAGTAGAGCTTCCTAAAGGAAAGGATGTGATTGGAGTTAAATGGGTTTACAAGGCAAAGTATAATGCTAATGGAAAAATAGAGAAATACAAGGCAAGACTAGTAGCTAAAGGCTTCACATAATAACCAGGCATAGATTACAATGAAACATTCGCATCCGTGGCAAGATTGGATACCATTAGAATGGTCTTATCTATAGCAGCTCAAAACAATTGGAAGGTTTATCAAATGGACGTTAAATCAACATTTTTGAATGGCATTTTAGAAGAAGTGTATATAAAACAGCCACCCGGTTATGAAGTTTTGGGAGAAGAACATGAGGTATACAAACTGAAAAAGGCACTATATGGTTTGAAGCAAGCTCCTAGAGCTTGGTACATCGGGATAGATTCTTATTTTATGAAAAATGGGTTTAGCAAGTGTGGCAATGAACCAACTTTGTATATCAAAGTGAATGATAAAGGAGAAATTTTGATAGTATGCTTATATGTAGATGATTTGATATTCACGGGTAACATGCCAGTTAATTTATTCAAGGCAGCCATGGAAAGAGAATTTGATATGACTGATTTGGGGCTCATGAGATATTTTCTTGGTACAAAGGTAAGTCAAAATGAACAAGGCATTTTTATATGTCAAAGTAAGTATGTTAATGATTTGTTGAAGAGATTTAAGATGGCAAATGTAAATCCAACTCCTACACCCGTTGCATTGAGCTTAAAACTTAGCAAGGATGACAAAAGTCCTAGTGTTGATGCAACTTTATTCAAAAGATTAGTTGGCAGCCTTATGTATCTAACTCCCACAAGACCAGATATCCTGTATGGGGTTAGTCTCATTTCTAGATTCATGGAAAAAAAAAAAGGAATCACATTGGAAAGTTGGAAAAAGAGTTTTAAGATATATAGAAGGAACAAAGAACTTTGGGATTTTGTATACATCTTTAGATGAATACAAACTGATTGGATATACGAATAGTGATTGGAGAGGTAGCATGGATGATAGAAAAAGCACTTCAGGGTATATCTTTCATCTAGGATTGGGAGCTATCTCTTGGGTATCAAAGAAACAACCAATTGTGACACTCTCATCAGCTGCAGCAGAATATATTGCAGCCACATCAGCAGCTTGCTAGGCAGTTTGGATGAGAAGAGTACTTTTAGATTTGATGCATCCATAAGAAGAACCTAAAAAAATTTATTGTGATAATAATTCAGCAATTGCCTTATCTAAAAATCATGTTTTTCATAAACGGAGCAAGCATATAGATACACGATATAATTTTATACGAGAATTGGTGAGCAATGGTGACATATATCTTGAGTTTTGCAGGTCCAATGAACAACTGGCAGATATCTTCACAAAGCCACTTGCAAAGAATGTTTTTGAGCATCTCCTGGAAGGAATTGGAATTGCAGACATACATGGCAGTGAAGATTAAGGGGGAGTGTTGGTGACGTGGCTTTCTAGCTGTCTTGTTTAATTAATCTTCCTTGCCACCGTTTCCTCTTCTCAACCACCGCATTTACTTCTTCTCTCTTCCCGCTTCTATCTTCTTCTACATTCTTCTTTATTGTATCTAGACTCTTCTTTCCTCAAGGCATATTCTGGAAGCTTCTCGTAAAAAGTTCTATTTTGTAAAAAGAAATGTGATACTCTGTTTTTGAAATGAAAGAAAATGGCAGTTACTCTGTTTTGATGAATGTATGAGAAGAAGAGAGCATGATAACTCTGTTTTGGCAAAAGGCATTAATAAAATTTGCTTATTATATAATTTGTTTTATGTTAATGATATATTACTTTTCTCTCTTTCTCTATTTTTCCATTTGTTGTTAGATTGTGCTCTGCGTCTGCCAACATTGCATACAGATTTAAAACATAAGGCAATACAAATAAAAAAAAAATGGTTGCCATCAAATTAATAAAAAATACTGCAAATGGAAACAGAATGTTCCCATCCAGTTGTCAAATCAATATTTATATGGCTTTTATGTGATAAGTGAAATTTTGGAGGCTTTTACCTGATATTTTAGAAGCTTTTACCATTAAACAGCAGCTGGCTTACCATTAAACAGCAACTGAAACTTATTTTTCAATGACTCAATAGTGGTTTACAGACATAAGACTTGTTTCGGATTCAAATATCACCCTATATGTAATCTATTGGCTAATAACCTCCTCAATAAGACACTTTGATATTTTAACTTTTCACCATCACGTAAGTATGCAATAATTTTGCTTTTTATTTTGGATTGCCCTCTACTAAAGTTCAACAAGTGACAAACCCCGACTCAGCAGGACCAACCAGGGTTATCTTTTGCATATGTTCTCAACACCTTGATATAAGCATAAAGCAAAGTGCTTGGCAACATTCATGTTGACGCATGCTCTGTCATGCCCATTAATTAATTATTCCCCTAATTTGATAATGGGAAGCTGAGTGCTATCTGATAATTCCAAGAACATTATGCCAATCGAGTGTCCAGTGACTTTTCCTTTAAACGCCATCTCTCTTTTGGTATTTTGAAGCTTTATAACTGCTGTGATCAGATGTGAGAATGTTGGCCTCTAGTCTATGAAAAGAAAAATCCTCATGGCGAGGCAGATAAGATTTTGAGATAGTAATCAAGTTATGAAAGAATAAAGGCAGTTATGAAAAGACATCTCTCGACAATAATGCTGTGATAAGAAAGAAAGTAAAGCAGATCTAACTCTCACTGACATCTTCTCAGGGCGAATAGCATAGAGTTCCTGCTTGAGGCAATTATGTTTCATAATTGAGAATAAAACGTCATTCACCAAATTTTGTACTTGAAGAAAATTCTCTTCTTCTTGTTGGAAAATCAAAGTCGATGGCATTCTGAGTCTTCTATATAACACCGCATAGACAGCTTGTGTAATCAAACTGTTTATTCATATCTTTTGTCCACCTGCAATGGCTGATCAGGACGCCACCAATGAGATTCTTGACCTAGCCAATCCCAACTGGTAATATTTCAGAGAATTTTGTCCATTTTTTTGTCTCATACAAATTTCAGTTTCCTTGCTTTTTCTGATTGAAAAGAATATCGCCTAAATGGCAGTTGCCATTGATAATTAAAATTGCCTAATCAAAGTTTCTGGAAATGAAATTGCTGGTGAGTGGTTGTGAATAGTTTTTGAAAATTCTCAGAAGCGGAGTTCTTACATGTATGTCTGCGTTTCTTTTTTAATTATCTATTTCTGCGTTTCTTTTTTAATTCTCAGAAGCGGAGTTTTTCCGTGTATGTTCGCTGAAAACATGGCCACGTTGTTTCAAAAGTTTGATCCAAGATGGCCTAAATTTGACGGTCGACCCTGTCAGGCAATTTTTTTAATGAATATTCATTTACATATATATGTATATATATGAATAACTTTCTATTAAATTTCATGATTTATCTTTATTTTTTGGTAATCTTTCGATAATAATTGTGTAAAAATTTTCATACAATAATTTTCATAAAATAACAAATGTAAATGAATAAAAAATTATAATTTGGGTCATTAATTTCTGCTGTTATTTATAATTGTTACATATAAAATTTTACTAATTGAATATATGCAGACAAATTCAGTTATTCATTCTTTCTATTTTTTCAATCATATTATTTACTCTCTTTTTTCAAATTTATATACATATACTTTATACAAATGTATATATCTATGTATATGTTATATAGCTGTCCCATGTCCTTATGAAACAAGATATGTATATGTATAAAGAGTTGTTCATTTATACACATATACATTTATAGACACACACAAAAACACATATATGCACACACCCATATATACATACTGCTTCACATTTTTATGCATTCTTTTAATTTTGTCTATATAGACATATATCTATAACATATGGAACATGATATGTATATATATATGAACAAATGTTTATACGTACACATATATATCTATAGACACATAAAAAAACATATATATATGCATCCATATATTCTTTCATGTTCTTATGCATCCTTTTAATATTGCATATATAAACATATGCTTATATTTTCCTCTGTTTTACCTTGACTTATCTGCTTATATGTTTTCATATTTATGTATCATATACTTATCTTCTATGTGCATTCAAACATATTTGTATATATGCATATATACGTAAATAATTCCATACTTGTTGGTCTTCAAGAGGTGTGTGTGTATGTGTGTATTTACTTATACACATATATACATATTGTTCACACACACACTTTTTGATCATTTTTTTTTATTTCCTTATATACATCCATATGTCTATAACACATACATATTTTTTTCTGAGATTTATCTACTCATATAATTTCATATTTATATATCATATGTACCTATTTTCTATATATATTCATATATGTGTGGGCGCACACACACATACAGGTAGGTAGGTCGAGATAAACATTCCATTATAATACATATATCTAAGATTGTGTGTGTTTACCTTGTAATACATACTGAAAAATACTTACACATATTTATTCATATGGTTATATTTTATACATTTATATATTATTTTATTCATATAGATTTTTCATTCATTTACCTTTCTTTTCCTTCTCTTTCATCATCCCTTCTTCCTGATGCTTTTCTCTCATTATCTGCTCCTCTTGTCACTTTCTCTCTAGTACCTCTTTTTAAGATTGTATATGCAATCTGATCTTCACTCTCATCTTCTTGATGATGGATAATTGTTTGTGATTCAGAATGTTGATTAAAAGCATATATAATTTGATTCCAAAAATATTTTTTTATCATTTCTGATTATGTTTAACACATATTTATGTTTTATTATTTCAAATATACTAATTTTAAATACTATTATATTTCTAGTATAAACTAAGATGTATGTATGCTCTTAATTGTATACGTTAGCTATGATGGAACTATCAAAATGATTCTTGTGTGTGATGGCTAAATGGCAGGAAAAATCCCAATGATAGGAGACGCATTGCTGCTTGTCTTGTGAATATCGTATACCTGCTTGAACAGGACAAGGGAAAGCAAATGGCCAAGAAATGGTGTGATCTACTCAAATTCCATGTGGAAAAAGAGATAAAGGATGAGACAATATGTGGAGCTACTTTCCAGTTTGTTGAAACAAGAAAAGCAGGTGGAGGTGCAGAGGAGCCTCCATTAAAAGTTATTGCCTTTAGAGGTACAATTCGTAAAAGAAAATATATTCTGGGAAGGATTTTCGCCATAATTGGAAAGCAATCATGACACACCATGGATCCATTTGTAGAGCAGAAATTGGATTAAAGCACTTGCCAACGAACATTGAGAGTTACGAACCTCAAAGCATTTGGATTGTAGGCCACTCTCTCGGAGCTGCCATTGCAACAGCTATCATAAGAAAAATGAGGAGGGAAGAGCGAGATAAAATAGAAGCACATCTCTTCAATCCTCCCTTTCTTTCACCGAGGCTTCCTGAAGTGAAATTCTTTGAGCTTATTGGAAGAAATTTATCACTTGTGCGTGACGGGAAACCTTCTGTTCATTTTCCTCTTTTAGAGGGAGTTTACAATAAGATAGAAGGTGCATGTAAATGGGCGACAGTGAGATTAGGCTTAAAAGATGACAAAATATTGCTTGACCTGTATGATAAATTTATTGGGGTTAGCAGCTGGATCCCCAACATATATGTTAACAAAGATGATCCCATTTGCTGTTCATACATCCGCTATTTTGAGGTAATGCAGGGTATATATGAGAAGAAAAGCCAACCCCTCCATGAGCGGATGAAGTACCTGTTCTGTTATGAAGTTGCCAAAAAGAGAACGCCATGCCACTTGCTTCCCTCTGCTAAGCTATTTGTGAGAAAAAAATAGTGATCATAATCTTTCTCAGTGGTGGTTGAAAAGCGTTGAACTTGAAGGCAAGGAATATATCCCTCCAACTGAAGTCACTCAATGGAAGCCCAATACCATTGAAACCAGTGCAACCCTTTCAAGTAGGACCAAATGAAAAGGATATGATCAAGATTATAAATAAGTGTGTTGCACATCTATGCTCTAGTAAATGTAAAGGCATATAATTTAACACTATATAGTATTATATAAATTATGATATGGCATTGCTCAGTTGTATTTTTGGATTTTATATTTTCTCCCTTTATGATGATCATGAATGTGATTAAAAATATAAATCATAATCTTTTTTTGATAACTATCTTTATATTTATTAATCATTAAGTAGAGTAGATATTGATCATTATGTTATGAATATTTATTTATAGGTGAAGTTAGGCAGATGATGTTTCAATTAAAGACATGGTCTTTTAGTTTGATTACAATAGTTTTCTAAAATGTTAATCAATGTTTTCAATTTCTACATTTTATTTTCTTCCATGGATAGTGAAAGTTGTCTTTATATATATGAAAATAGGATAAAAATCTAACTACATAATACTTGGAAAAGTGCACGTGTAAATAAATTTACAAGTTTATTTTTTTATTTTTTTTATTCAGCTTAATAATGTCAATTCAAATCTTTAATTTATAGATTTATTTATTTTTAATATATAATTAAAAATATATTTGATATATTTAAATATAATTTAGAAATTGTAGAGAATGTTTGAAAAAGATAAATTTTTGTTAAGGTTATTATTTAGTTAGACAAAAAAATAGAAAATGAATTAAAATTTTTAAGACCTTAATTAATATATCTTTTATAATAGTGAAAATTATACATTTATGTCCATTTTATTTATGTTTTAGACCACTTTTATTAGAGTGTTACACATGGAGTAATAAACTTACAAATGGTATAATAGTTTATGAAATTATGCATGACATCTCATATCCCAATCCTTTCTATCAATAATCTTTAGATTTGTATTCTCAATCCTTAGATCCATTATTTTTTCTCTTAGATTATCTATTGGCATGGAACCTTTATTTCAAATTCCCACCTCACCAAAATTTTCATGTCAACTATTGTGAGATAAATTAGTGTGTATTACATCAGCTTGTGTAGTTGGTTGTTGTATTTAAGAATATTCACTTACTTATATGAAATCAAGAAGGAATGTCATCTAAGAGTTATTACAAATCATGTCAATAATTTATATATAGAACATTTTACTAGCCTTCATCCAAAAACATGGATTCATGCCTTTCAATTTGTATATGAGATTTTCTAAAATAGGTTGAAGTGAAGGATCGAATAAAGGAGAGAAGCTAGAAAGGATCATAATGTTTTGGAATTTTCAAGATTGATCCCTCATAAAGATTTCCATGATTTACACATATGTCTTAGCTAGTTCCTTGCCCCAGGTAATTGATTCTTCATTCAAATGCTCAATAGGATAAAGGTATTATGCCTACCTATTCGTAGCCTTGAGATGTTATATCTTGAATTATACTATATGTATTTTGAGATGTTGTATGACCAAATTTTGACATCATTATGATTTATATATGTTGGTTGTATGACATTATGGATGTCTTTCTTAATTAATGTATGATGTTGTACCCCATCAAGATGTTAACATGTGCTTTGGCTATCATGTACATGTAATAGGTACACTTAATGTGGAAATTGAGTATATAGGTACAGGGAAATTTTCCATCTAAATTGGAAAATCTAAGTTATTCCCTCAAATGGTGGTTAATTTGAAGATGTCACACTAGGTTCTTCTATTGCTATACCCAATCATACTTGATTCAAGAATGGTATGTGTCATGTTTGACCCTATATTAACTCAAATCTAAATTGGAGGTGATTCTAGAGTTTACATATGTTGTTAATTGCTAGTAATGTTTGATTTAATTTAATAGTTTAATTTCATCGTTTTCCATAAAAATGGTGAGTTAAAAGATGTCATTGTTTGCCTAATTTTTTATTTTTGCAAATTTTGAAAAAGAAAGGGTAGGTTAATTATGTTTGAAATGTTTTATGGAAATGGGGTCACCTTTATTTTTTTTAAACATCTGTTTAAATATGGTGATTAAATATGGAAATTTGGTTATTTTGACCCAATTGCATGGTGAAAAAGAAAAAGAAATGATTTCTTTAATTTTTGAAAGGTTCATTGCATTGGGAATGCATATTTAGATTCGATTTAGCTGTCTAATTAAATATAGTGAAAAGGAATTTTTTTGAATGTCTTATTTATTATTCATTTGCATATTGGGGGGGAAATAATCAAGAATTATAAATAAAGAAAGAAATTAAAGAAATAAAAGAAAAGGGAAAATTAGAATAAAAGAAATGGAGAAGTCATTTTTGGTTACTCATTGTGGTTTGGGGAAGAAATTGGTTTTCTCCAAAACCCTCTTCCAACCAAATCTTATTTTTGGAATTGGGAGTGAAATTGTGGATGGATTTGTATGATATTTGAAGTAATGAGATAGGAATTAGAGTGGGATTGCTTGTGGTGTACTCTCCATCTCTCTCTTAGATTTTTGTGAGTTGAGTGTTTCTTTGTGTAAATAAACTTGAGGTATTCTTCTTTTTCCTTCTCCTTTGGTTTATGTGTTTGTATTTCGACTCCATACTAATCCTTAAGGCAATATAGGACTTTCCCTTCGAGATTTAAATTCAAGAAAAAAAAAAAGTTTTTATTTTTTATTTTTTATTTTATAAATGCCAATTTACTATGGCACAATTTTTAAAAAGTTATCAAATGTGAATTTTATATTAAAAAGTGTGTTGTTGTGCATATTTGAAACCAAAGGGTAAATTTTGAATTTTGAAATTTAAAATTTGAATTTTCAAGCATTCAATAATGGAGTTTATGAATAATTTTATGGCTTTCTTGCTAAAAATAAATGTGAAATTTTGAATTCTAAAAATGAATTTGGAGAACATTCTCCGTGATAAGAGGGGCTTTTGAAAGTCTACAGTTTCTTAAAAAATGTAATGAAGACAAGGACTGCTATAAATAGCTAAAATGGTATGATGACACAATTATTCAAAAGGTAAACTCAAAACTATATATAAATCTCTAAGCACCACTAATTTTGTGTTTGATTATCTTAATTTAAAATGGAACCTTTCTTTGTTTGAAACATATGGAAAAATATTTTTATAAAGAATTGGTCTAACATCATTGAGCCTAAAAAGGCTTGCTTTGAACCAAAGGAAATAGGGTTCCACCTTTTAGGAGATGGAACTAGGCGGGACCTATGTCACTCTTAGTTCATTCACGAAAACCATAGAGATCTCAACCTAATGATCCAATTAGGAAAAGAGATTGCTACAAGGTACCCTTAGGTGTAATTAAAAAGGGGGTTCACCACTAAGCAAATGCTTAGAAAGAAAGATATGAAAGCAATATATAAATCTAGCTCTATGACCTAGGAAATGAAACTTAAAATCAGAATAAGAAACAAAGAATGACAGAGGAGTTCCTGGAAGGATAGAGATGACTAAACAAGATCTGAAAATACTAAAATTTGTTACTTTTGATGAGCACTACGACTCATACACCAGAATGGGTGATTTAGTCTCAGTTTAGGGTTTTTGGGTAGAAATTGTAATCTTCAAGTGACATATCAAGATCCTCTAAAAACTAGTAAAATGGTTGTACATGGACTCATATGCCCAAGGTGGTGATTTAGTCCCATTCACATAAATCTGTAAAACACACATCACAAGAGAGAGAGAGAGAGAAAGAAATGTTGTTTTTGTTAGTATATAAGGGGCTACCTCAGTCAGAACCCGTTCGGGTAATTAAACCTTGAAATAAATGAAATAACATAAAGGAATGATGAATGAACAAATTAATGTAACCACTCACCAAACTTTGTTGAATCCTTGGAGTGTAGATCTACAACTTGTATGAATTGGCTTCAATGGATGTAGATCTTGATCATTAAACTTGATATGGCTTTGAATGCTTGAACTTGGATCACAAATGCTACATCAACATGTTAGCTCACAAGCACACATGATGCATGAAGACCTTGATAGGATGCTTGAATCTTGAATTGATGCTTCAAAATCCTTGATAATCAGCTCTTGAATGCTCTTAAACACTTGAAAATATCTCTTGAAGGCTTTAGATCTAGGTGAGACTCCCTTAAAGATTCTTAGGTTGCTTAGGTAAAATAATTATTTCAAACCTTAATTATATAGGTATTCCATCTAATTTACCATTTATTAGATCCCAAATGTTGACATTCACAAAATTTAAATTGAAAACCCTAATTTCCCACTCAAAACCCTAAAATGGGCCCAAATGGGACTCATACACTCAAGGTGGTATATGGGTCCCACTCAGGGGGACTCATATGTGCAAGGTGGTGTATGGGTCCCACCTTAGCTTTTTAGACTGAGGAAATATCAAGGGGTTAGGATATTGTGTATTTATTGATTTTTTTAGGATATCAGTTGAAATAAGCATTGAGATGCATAATAAAGAGTCTTGGGGGCCTATTAATGATGATTTAAGGTCATAAATGTAAGAGGGCCCAAAACTTAGTGTGAAGATGTAAATAAATACAATTTACAACACTAACTTAAGAAAAAATTAGGTCTATTTAGCTTTAAAAAGGGCCCTAAACTTAATGTGAATGTATGAAACACATTACAACACTAAATCAAGGAAACCTATTTGTGCATTGATATCCATATAAAATATAATATTTTAAAATTTTAGTTGAATTGGGAAATATGATTTAAAATATGTATTCAATTTTTTTGACTATATTCACACTTGTGTAATATCTCCTCATTAAATTTTTATTTGATTTATGTGGTTTTTCCACATAAAATTGTTCATTCATTTTATTAGTTTTATTTAAAATATTCTAAATTTTATTGTCCTTAAAGTTATCTTTCTAGATCATTTTGAAATTTTAAATTTCATTAGGAAATTAAAAAGTTATGATTATTAATAGAATAATTTTGAATCAATGATAAAAACAAATAAATACAAATAATTTTAAATAAACTAGAATTCACATGCATAGGCATGCAATGATCAGTCGATAGGGTGCACTGTGAATGGCTATTGATGGAGTGCGAAGCGGGAGAGGTTTTTTTTATAGGGTGCAATTGGAGGTGTAAATAGGAAATATGAAACAATGTGAAGTTAGTTCATAGTAGAAGATGGATGTTATGAATTTGAACTCTATGTACAATTTAAGGTTATGAACGAAATAATTTCCACATAAAGATTATTTTTTCTATATATATTCATTCAATATGACCATAGTAAAGTATTATAAACTCGAATTTGACATTAAGAGCTATTTGCATAAGATGGGTAAATGGTTTTTGTGTTTTGGAATGAAAATTTATTAGTTGGAAAATGGCTATCAAATTGGCTATCAAATTCTAGAATAAAATTATACGTCATGTTGAACGAATGATTTTAAATTTATTGAAGGATTTTTCTTTTTAAAGACTTATTAGTTATGTGTTTTATCACTGAGGTTGAATTAACAAGAATGCTTTTGGAAAAGTGATTCTATTAGTAAACTTATGTCTTTTAATAGTAAGATTGGGAAAAAAAGAATTCTTTCAAAAATTTATTTTGTTATTGTTTTTATTAGTTATAATGGTCATGACAAATGAGTTTTCCAAATAGGAAAGATGTTACAAATAGTATCTACTTTGTAATTTTTTGAATGCGATGAAAGGAAATACATACTTTGTATTTTTATTTTAATTGAATTAGAAGGTACACATTGTTTTCAAGGAACATGAGAAAGATGTTACCAAATTTATACAACAATTTGTGTACACATGTATATATGTAACAATAGATATCATGGAGATTCATCATACATTATTATTTTACTTGAATTAGAAGGCACGCCTTGTTTTGAGGGAACATGAGAAACATGAAACTAAATGTATACAAGAATTTGTACATAGATGTATGTATGTAAGAAAAAATATATGACCTGATATGTAAAACCACAAAACCCATGCTCACTTTCCTCCCTACCATATTGGCATCATGGAGCCCCATGGGCTCTAGCCAAACCCTTGAGCAAGAGAAGGATGAAACATGCATGAGATGTTTTGTGCAGTTTCATCATACATCACACAGTAAAAATCTTGGTCAAACTCTGGTGTTTCCATATATAATATCTGATATTGTTGTGTTTTCATTGATGTTCGAACTTGAAAGAAAAAATGTATCCTAATTTTTGAATCCCTTTACATGCTTAAATCTAGTTCCTGTAAATGGAATATAAGGGTATGTTAGTGGACAAGGAAGAAAAATCAAAAAGGAAGGATAAAAAACAAGTATACAACTAAAATTAATATATACAATGTGAGGCTAAAAAAAATGAATAATTTTTACAATTAGTTAACCAAATTTGTCTATTGACAATGGGAAAGTGTTACACTTACACTATTGATCATCCTCAAGAAGGATGGGCTGCATTGGAGTTAGTCATAGGATCATGAAAGAATTTGAGATAAAGAGTGTACAATATACTAATTTTCTTCAATGTGTATTATACTTTTTCCGAAATATAAAAATAATAATATACATATACAAACTATTGGAGAAGTTAAAAAGAGAGCCAAGGAAACAATCAGAAATGCAATGATGGGTATGATGGGATTTGAAGGCAATAAAAAAATTCACGTACAAAATGAAAAGAAAGTCAACCATGACATTGTAAACAATTTAGTTGAAAGGAGCAATAAACACCATTCTCATGTGCTCCTGGGGATAAACAATGTGATGGTATCAATAGATTGCTTGCCCGATCAAAAGTAAATGAGAGCGGGGTTTCGTTGTTGTCCACAACCACGTAAACTAGTGCTCATTGTCCTCCCTTTCATATTGGCATCATGAAGCCCCATGGGCTCTAGCCAAACCCCTAAGCTAAAAAAGGAGTTAAGGTCTATGTAGAATCCCATGGACACTTATCCTATACAGCACAAAAAAATACTTGGGGAAGGACGGGTGTTTTGAATCAAATTATGTAACATTGTAGTGTTTTCTTTTGGCCTGAGAAGTTCATGGAAAATATATATCCTGGTAAAAAATTAGCATAATGGGGTTTGAAGACCACTAGATGAAGATGGATAAAAGGAATATATAGAACAATGCACAAGAAGTAAAAAGGTCAATCTAACTTCATAATTCAAGTTTGAATCTACCTGTATTAAAAATACAACTGCAATCTAAGGAAGAATATAGTAAAAATAGTCAACAAATTGAGATGTCAATTGTTATATAGATTGACTACTAATACATATGCTTTTTGAATCCCTTTGCATGCTTAAGCCTAGTTCCTGCAAATGCAATATAAGGGTATGTTAGTGGACAAGCATGGAAAATCAAGAAGAAAGGATAAAAAGTAAGTATACGGGTAAAATTAATATATACAATGTGACTCTAAAAATAATGAATAATTTTTATAATTAGTTAAACAAATCTATCTATTGTGTAGTACCCCTCCAGTTGCTATTATGTGTGAAGCACCCTTCAAAATCTGCAAACACTCTAAAATCTCAAACATGGATTAGTGATATGCAAACCTTTTAAATGCTCCTATGAAATAATGCATGATGCCTCTTCAAACAAGATAACAAAATAAACTACTTAGAAGCATGAAAGAGACATGATGCACACCTATTCCATATTTCATTGGTGTCACTTGTGAGAAATGACCCTTTCCCAACCCTTGATAAGCCAATCATGAAGATGTAATGGACAAAATCAGTTCTCAATTGAAGAGAGTGACTTTGCATGAGAATGTAGATGATTTGATGAAGAATAATCCTTCCATTTATAAATTTTCAAGTTGGAAGAGAGCTCAAAATAGAACAATGTGGGATAATGGTTTGACCAATGAGATGAAGTCACTTGTCACATTATGATAGGTTGAGGAATGTGCAAGTTTTGGCCAATGTGCCAAAGAGGGAGATTTAAATTTGGAATTGAGTTAAATGTTAGATGGGATATGTAAGAGAAGTTGTTACATGACTGAGAGGACAAATCCGGCATATTTCATATTCAAACTGAGAAATATTTTTCAAAGATGCTATTGAGGCAAAATGATGGGTTATAAATGAATTAAATAAATTTATTGGTGCAGTAGGAGAGAAAAGCTAGGAGGATACAGCGATGAATTGGTTTTGATTTAATCAGAATTAAAATTGAATGATGATTAGGTTTGTCCACGACAAATGTTTTGATTTATTTAAATCAAAGGGAATATGAATTTTAGATTTACAGATGAGCCAAGTTTTTTGATTTTTAATCAAAGAGAATAATATGACTTGGAGTTAAATAAATTTAATTTATTCAATTTAAGTGGATAATCCTTAGTGATTGAATTAAATGAATCTGATTTGCCTAATGAATGGATTTAATGAACTTGATCAATTTAATGAGCGGATGAATGTGAACTTGGTTTACTTGATGAATAGACCTAATTAAATGCATGATGCTAATTTTGTATGTCTACATTTTTCCCTCCTTCTAGCGCCAATATGTGGATACTAAATCTGCAATATGTTAAGCCTTAACAAGAATAAGTCAACCAAAACACAACAAATCTAATATCCCTATGAAATATTGCATCATGTTAGATATGCTAAATGAGAAATTAAAACAATAAGAAAAGCTAAATAAGCATATAAACAACATGAATACAAATTTATCTCATAGTGGATTGGTGCTTCTATGGAAAGAAGCCCTTTCCCAATCCTTGCTAAACTCCATGATATGTTGATATGAAACTACTTTGAAGATGATATGAGGTGGGAAAAATCAGTTCTCAATTGAAGAGAGTGACCTTGCATGAGATTGTGGAGGATTTGTTGAAGAATGAAGCTTTCATTTAT